>WBMZ01013040.1:0-116003 GCA_013400975.1 Atrichornis clamosus
GGGCGGGGCCGGCGGGGGGCGGTGCGGGAAGGGGGCGGGCGGTGCGGAGCGGGCGGTGCGCGATGGGGTCCCGCCGCCCGCGGGCCTGACCCGCCGGCCCGGCATGGCGGGCATCATCAAGAAGCAGATCCTGAAGCACCTCTCCCGGTGAGGCGCCCTCTCCTCTTCTTCCTTACCTTCTTCCTCCTTATCCTCCTCACCGTCTTTCCGGGGGGCTGCGGGGGACGAGGGCCTGGGGGGCTTTGGGGACAGTCGGTGGGGAGCTGCCGGGCCCGGGCGGGCTGTGGAGCCACCGGGCCGGGGGGGTGGGCGGTGTCGAGGGTCGGAGGGTATCCGAGGGCCCGGGGTCCGGTGTCCTGGGGTAGCGGGCCCGGCCTGCCCAGAGCGGCCCCGCCGCCCGTCCCCAGGGTCAGAGCCCTCCGAGCCCGGGCCGGTGCCGCGGTGTCGGTTCCCAGCGTGGCCCCGGCGGTGCCGGCCCTGGGCCGCGGGCAGCGGCGGGGGAAGTTCGGGAGGCGAGACGGGGACGTGAACAGCCCCGGGGCGACACCGGCACTCGGGGGCCGTTTGCGCTGTATTCCGTCATTTTCAGTGAAGTTCATTAAAGGCGCTGCGAGGGGCGTTGAGGAAAAGCGGGTGCTCCCTGCGTGAGGCTGTGCCGGGAAATGCAGCTGCGGCCGCGGCTCTGCCGCTGCTCGGGGCGGGCCTTGGGCACATCGCGCTGCCTCAGATTCCCTGCCCGGAGAGAAAAGAGCTGCCCGTGTTATCTCATGGCCGCGGGCACGACCTCTCTCTGCATCGCTGCGGGATCAGAGCATCCGTGAGCAGAAAGGTGCGGTGTCCGTGAGGGTGCAGGTGAGGGCACAGCACTGCACAGCGCTTGCCCTCTGTGCTTTCCGATCTGTGGCTGAGCAGATCCTTACCATCTCTGCTGCTGGACACGCTCAGGTGCGGAGTGAGGGACCTGAAGTGAGCTGTGCGGTACGTGGGGTCAGTGCCGGAGTGACCCACGAACCCCGGCCCTCTGAGGTGGTTCCTGGGTGTGTCTGGAGCCCCACACCATCCCCACACTCCCTGAGCGAGCAGTGCAGGGTCTGTCTCCGAGTCACCAGTTGCTCTGTGCTCCGGCTCTCCCGGCATTGTCCCGAATGGAGGGTGATGGAGGTGCTGCCCGAGCTGCTCCAGATGCTAGTTTAAATGGATTTCTGCTAGACCTGTCATCTCAAACCTCCGAGCTTTCTGCCTCATTCCACCTCACACAGGTGTGTTGTGCTCAGTATGGATTCAGCCTCCTGGTCAAGAGGCACTGAGGTATTTATACTATGGAGAGGTGGGTGAGAGCAGGTCTTAATGGAGCATGGAACAGAGCTGAGCTTTATCCGTGGTTGTTGCTCCTGCGGATGTTGTTCTCATGGACAATTCTCTGCCTTTACTTAAATACAATTTTGCTGGTGCTTTTGCTTAATTTTGCTTTTCAGTATCACTTACCTTATACTGTTACATTGCGTTCCTGCCCAAAGTGCCCCCTTTTCCCTCTGATTGGGCTGGTTTTTAGTGTTCACCTGCTTCTCCTTTGGGCAGTTCCAAGTAGAACAAGGAGTCCTGAAATATTCTGCATCTCTGCCTGTTTTTCTACTAGCTGGACTTTGTCATTTGGGTGATTGATCTGATGCTGCCCCTCACTTGCACAAGGATTGTGGATGTTTTGCAGAAATGCAATTTGAACCCAGTTTAATGGTGTATAAAAAAGATTAAGTTTTTCTGTTCTGGTTTTGTTTCCTCTAAATACCTCAGCTTCACCCTCCCTCTGGGTTTTCTTTCAGCCATGCTCGTTTGCCTGGAAGAATTTTGCTACTGAATCATTAATCTGCCTTTATTTTCTGCTCACATTTGCATATGAAATAATTCCTTGTTCCCCTTGTTGTGTCTCCACTCGGAGTCCTTTCTGCACGGGGGTGTGTTTTTGTTCCTTTTCTATGTGGAAATTCGCAAGGAAGCGGTCGGGAGAGGCGGCTGGGTCAGGGAAATGTGAATGAGGTGTTTCAGCCGACTGTTCTGATGATCCCGTGTCACGTGTGTGACGGGACGGCCGTGGTGGTCACGGCGGGGATCAGTACAGCCGAGCTTTGCCCGGTTATGAAGGTATTTGAGAAGGCTCAGCCTTGTGTTGTGCTTTAGCAGTTTAAATTCCTGGAGCAGGAGAATCTAAAAACTTGCGGAGCTTTCGCCATCTGTGCCTTTCACTCCTTTGTCCTATATTTAGCTTGGAAAAGCAAACAGATTAGGTGGTTTCACTTCTTGCTGCTTCCAGGCAGGCACAGGGCTGCAGTGCTGGGGGGAAGTGTTTGGATCCCAACATCAGAGGCTCCCCGAGAGCTGCCGGCTCTGACATCGGCTGCTGGCTCAGAGTGTGGTTGTGTTCACCGGCCTGTATTTATTCATGGCAGCACATCTCAAGCTTTAAAATAAAATCAGTGAGCTACATTTACCTCCTCCTGGTCCTGTTTGGAAGTAGCTTCTTCTCATTGTCTTTTTATTTTTTAGCCAGTGTTGGTGCAGCCGCAGCAGATCCCTGTTCTCAGGGTGTGACAAAGGCCGTGTTTATCCACAAGCCCAACTGCCCCAACTTCATGTGCCACTTTGGGATTTGAGTTCTCAGCACTGCAGTGGAAATCCTTGCCAAAATTGCTTTTATTTAATTTCACTGAGGAGGTTTATCCTGGAACAGCTGCTTTGTGACGTTTTCTTTTGGGACACGTGTTGAAGCTTGTGAGCTTGTGGAGTAACAGGCATCTGATGGCACACAGGACATGGCTTCCAGAGGAAATGCAATGTGCAGTCCTGCTGGGAAGAAATAAAAGCTGGTGTCAGCAGAGGAGCAGCTGCGCTGGGGTCTGGGGCAGGTCTGAACACAGGAGAAGTAGACCACAAATGTGTCTCACTCTGACAGGAGCCCTGGAGAACTGCAGCTGAGGAGGAACTTTGGGAATCTCTGAAAGTAGGGTGAGAAGGGAGCAGAGGAGAAATGAGAGAGGAGTTAACATCGGCAGAGGTGCTACCAGAGAGGAAAACCTGCATGGAAAATGAGACCTGTTTGCAGAGAAGAGTGCAGAGCATGTGTCCAGGCAGATGTGTAACAGATGTGCCCCACAGAAATAAGCAGATAGCAGGTTGTGGATTTGGCAGACTGTCCTCAGCACAGTATGGAGACACCTTTTCAGGTAAGTGAGATGGGCTTTAGAAACAGAATTAAACTGTTGGAGAACAGAGCAGTGGAGCAGCATGTGCAGGGTGTAACACTGTGGTGCTTATCAGGACAGCTCAGATACTCAGCCAGGAGAAACAGCCTCGTGTAGCCCCTCAGAAATGGTGCTGCACCTCAGTGGAGCCCTCCCTCTCTGTTCCCAGGGATTAGGCCATCCATCCCTTTTTCCAGGCAAGGTTGCCTTGACTCCTGCCCTCTTTCATTTGCAGTTGCACCCAATCCTTGCAGCTGATGCAGCTGCTGCGAGTGGGTAAGTGAAGAGATCAGGAAGGCTCCTGGTGTGTCTTTAGTTTGTTCTAGACCCATTTGGCAGCAGGGACACGTGGGTGTGGCAGCGTGTGCTGAGCTGGTAGCGCGTGGGCTCCTGGGGGCTGTTGTTTCCTAACTTGGATATGAGGGTCTCGGAATCCCTTCCTGGCCCTGAAGATGCCTCTGGCATTACCCCTTCCACGCAGTTGTGCTGCTTCTGTGCCCACACAAGGAGCTGAGAGCTGGCTCCCAGGCCCAGCACTGCGCTGTTCCGCAGTTGGCCTTGGAGCTGTCTGGGGCTCCGTGCTCCGAACTGTGACTCCTTGCCTGCTCCCTGTACATCCCCACCATGAGAGACCCGTGCTCAGGCTAAGGCAGGGCAGAGAAAGGCCACTGTGGTCATCCTGCTGGGCCTGAGAGACTCCCTGGGGTCAGCATGGCAGAAGTGAGATGTGCTTTCCCAAAGGGACCCATCCCTCTCCTCAGACAAGGTGGGCAGAAGAGACAGAAGCAGTTCTTCAGCCAAAAAGATGGGATTTGGTCTGTGTCATTCAGGAGCTGTTGGAATGGACTCTGTGGCTTGCACCAGGCAGGTCAGGCCATGTCACCCCCACACCTTTGCCCAGCACAGAAGTGCAGGGAATTCCCTGAGTCCAAAGAGTGCTTTTCCCCCTCAGCTTTTGCCCAAATGCTGCAGTCTGGACGCTGCTGTAAGAGAACAGAGCCTGAATCCCTGCTCTGTTTGCTCCTGCCTTGTCCTGAAGTGTTTTGCAGCATCGCTGCGTGCTCGAGCTCTGTGCTGCAGCTGTGCCCTTGCTGCAGTCACAGGATGGCACATGCGGCTCCTGAGGGCTGTGGGACACCCTCGGTGTTAGGAAGAGCTACCACCAGCAAGAGACATTTGCTTACCACCAACCCCTCAGGCTTCTCTCCAGTTTCCTGACCTTGATTATAAATTACCTGGAAGCAATTTAACGAGCACAGTGGGTGAAGAGGAAAGCAAAGAAATTGCATCTGGAAATGGCCTGAGGAAGCTGCAGAATCACAAGTGATTTAGGCAGCGAGACCTCTGGCCAACTTTGCAATTTTGGCTTTAGCTGCTTTAATATCTTCCTTTGGTGATCAGGAAAATTTCTGCGATGATCTCTAAGATGATCATTTGCCTAAAGTAACTGTTGCAGCAATGGGAAGTACATGAAACCACAGAGCTGCCAGCTGTTAAACACTGATAAAAACCGTCATTTTTCCGTCTGCAAAGCGTCCTGTTCCCGTAGTTCAGCACGTGCTGTTCAGCCAGGTAATGGTTCCTTTGGTGCCCCAGTGCCCAGGGTGGATCCAGAGCATGAAGCAATTTGTGGCAGGACACTGTGAGGCATTTCATGAGGAAGAAGCTCTGCCGGGTCCCAGCAGCTGCTGCTGGTGCAGCACCAAACCCCTGGTGATGAGCTGGTCTCTGAATTCTTATGTGCTGGGCCCAGCAAAGCGTGTAAGGCTGGATTCAAACCCTTTCCTTGATGTTTTAATTTGGGAATGTCTTGCTTTTCCCAGTACATTTTGATGGCTTCTTTCAGTTTTAAAAATTTTAATATCAAGGAATTCTTGATGGCGAGATACCCCAGGCTGTTATGGGTAAAGTATCACACATCTGCCACTTCTTTGTTCAAGACAGGATGGGAAAAAAGAGTGGGCACAGAAAGGATGTGGTGTTTTCCCTTCGCAGAGTCAAAAGTCTTCCCTTCTAAAGTCATGGTTGCTGTGCTGCACTGCTGGGACAACCAAGTGGTCAATTTTACAGAGCACGTGTCAGCTGCTGGGTGCAAGGTGCTTCCAACCACTTCTCCTCAGCTCAAGACACGTGTGTGCCATTTCTGGAATGCTGAATAGACTCGTGTTGCAGCAGAGGTAAATTGCACTTCAGTAGCTCAGGAGGAAATTGTGGCTGGAGCTCTCTCAGTGCAGCTGTGGGTTTGCAGAGCCCTGTGCTGGCCCTGTGGAACCTTTCCAGAGCCCTTCAGCCTCCACGATGGAAAGGGGCTGTTAAATGAACTCTTCTTATTTCTCCTGCACCCCGTGAGCTCTTGCCTCCCCTGCAGCTGCTCAGTTGAGTTGGAATTAGGTGATAACCTGTTCGTTTCTGCACATTAGAAACAAAAATGGAGATTGGGTTGCAGGATGAAGAAGCGGGGCTTGGGACTAGTGCTTGTATTTATTAGGTTTCTTCCTAGTTTTCTTTCACATGTTATTACTTGCTTGAGGCTTAGGTTTGGGAAATTCCCTGGCAGGTGCCCAGGGTTTGCACTCTGGATTTGGGATCATGGGGCAGCTGGCGTTTAAACTTTACTGAGCATCCAGACGAGGAGCTGGAAATAGCAAAGCAGCTCCTTAGTGGGGTAGAGTTCAGCCCCTGGCAGGGACCCGGCCTCTCCTCCTCTCAGATGAGTTCCTGGTTTGCTTTCCAGGGCTCCCAGTACTCAGTGGGTGTGGAGCAAGGAGCCTCTCAGCGTTCAGAACGCTCTAGAGAAGTATCTGTTGGGACAAGAGAGTGTCCTCAGGGCCAAGGGAGTCCTTCCTTTGGGGAGGAATGAGCTGGAGTTCTGCTTTCTATAAAGGTTCAGTCTTGAGCCTGATATGCTTAGAAATGCTGACTTTTCCCTTGCAAGTTTAACTGTGAACTGAATTCCTAAGCCTTTTTCCCTTAGCCATGTAGTATTGCTGTAGGTAGCAGTGGAGCCAAGACAACTGATTACTCATCAGGATGTTTTGTGTTTGGCTTCGGGTGGCTGAGAGGCCCAGCCTTTCATTCAGTGCAGTGGAAGCTTGGAAAAAACAGAAAGCTGGTAATGTAAAGCCACCAGCAGTGGCCTGTGTGTACAGGGACACCAGTGTGCCTAAATCCAGCCTGATAAGGAGCATGGGACGGGCTGGTACCACGTTACGTGGAAACAGTTTGCCCTGTAACCCAAGCAGGGCGAAGTTATCAGGCTGCTTGTCCACACAGGAAGGTGTTACTGCCTCCCAGGATATCTGGAGTGTGGAGCTACAGAGATGGTTAGAAATGTGGTGCTTTCTGTCTCCTAAACAGCTGGGCAGTTTGGTGTTGATCGGATTCCCTTAAACTCTAAATGGCTTTGTGGGTGTGATACCGACACCATTAGTGCTCTCATACTGTGCAATAATTAGTCCCATCCTCTGCTAATTCAGCATGTTTGTCTTCCTCCTCTACAGCTCTGCCTGTCTCTGCAGAGCAGCTCTGTGCCCGCTGTCAGACAGTGGTCACTGCCTAGACTGAAAGCTCGAGGAAGTAAAATGGCTTTTCTTCCTAAAAAAGCTTTTCGTTCTTCCTGTGCGTCTTCGAGGCAACTATTTTTTCCCTTTTTACAGAAGTTTTGGTCACTTGCCTGGTTTTATTTCCTCCAAAATTATTTTAAAGTTCATCCTCAGACACGTGTGTTGCACTTAAAGCTTCTGCTGCTGCCTTCCTTGAGAGTAGCCCTGGTTTGGAAAGTCACTGACCTTTCCTTTTAGCAGTCATGAACCTTTTGTCCAGGTAAACATGCTCGTGGGCTCCTGAGGTAAGAAGTCTTAATTGGAGGTGAAATGTCACATCACAGAGATTTTTGGATTATAGAAGGTCTTCCCAAGGAAGATGGAAATTCCACTAAATGCACTGTTCAAAACCAGACCAGGCAAGACTTGAAAAGATTTTTGGGAAGGAGCAAATCTGCATTGGTCAGAATAAAGTTGTTGGGGTTTTTTTCCCGTGTCCAATTCCTGTCCTTCTGCCATAGTTGCTTGGATGACATATTTGTGTTCCAAATCAAAGCAGAAAATCCTCATCTCTTCCCTTGCTTTGACCCTTGTGAAGGCGAAAACCTCGTCTGTGACCATTCCTGGGGCCCCAGCATTTCTGGGCTGATTTCACACTGAGCTGACCAGTTCTTCCTTCCTGCCTTACCTGTGTTTGGAGGGATTTTCCAGCTGCTCCCTGCAGCTGTGGCTGGTGTCACAAGCCATGCACTTACTTCTGCCAAGAGATTTTGCTTGTCATTAAGCAAAATCAAGGTCACTGGTGTACAGCTAATTAGTTCTCCCATATAATAGCCGTAGTGACAAAGGTATTCATAGAAGTGCTCGTGTGGAGCTGGGGGTGGTGGCTGTGTGCAACAGCCAGTGATGGCTGGGGAGCTGCAGGGAGGAGGCTGAGGCAGAAACTCCTGAGTATTTGAGAAGAGGGTTCCTGATCCATGTGGCAGCAGGGTAATGAGACAGGGATCTGAGGAGAGGTTTTATGACTTCAGATGTCTTCTGACATTATCCGTCCACGCATTTGCTCTGTTGGAGACAGTGTGGCGAGACAGCTACAAATGTGAACATAAATTTATTTATGATTCTAGCCTGGCCTTGGGCCAGCGGTCAGATTTAAGCAGACTCCGTTTTGCAATCAGTGAGTTTGTGGCCTCTGGACATGCAGGCTGAGGAATCAGGCTGTTGTTTTCAGTAGTGACATCATGTTTTGATATATAGTCAAGCTGATGATTGAGCAAATAGGTTTTCAGGGTTGACTTTTGTCAGGGTAATCCCAGCAGGCTCAAAAGGAGTGCTGCCCTGTGAGTTTACTGGCTCAGCACTGCTTGACTTCTGTTGGGCTGCAAAAAAAAAAAGTGCAAATATCCTCCCGTGTCAGTTTTCCCGATAGCCACCATCTTCATTCAGTTTTCCCTAAGCCAGCAGCCCGTGCTGCCAAGGACGTTGCTGTGGGTGAGTGTGAATGGAGAGAGCCTGCCAGCAAACATCTGACACGTTCAGCTCTCGCTGCTTTTCCTCCCCTGGCACTGACCAAAGCAATTCCTCGCAGGAAGCCACGGAGACCTGGCGCGTGTGAACTCCAGGTTCACAGGAGCTCTCACCTGAGGCCTCCTGTAAGCCCTGTCTGACATGTGGGTGGTGAAGTGGCTCAAATGTGAAGGTTATTCCAATGGGAGATCTGGGATTCCTATGTGGGGCAGCAGCTGAGAGCAGGGTTTGACAATAGGCAACATACCCTGGGGAATTTGGGCTGTGGTTTAAAAGAAAGAATTTGTTTCCATTTGAGATTTTTTTTTACCAAAACCTGCAGCTTCTGTTGTCCCATCATGGGTGGGGTCTGTAAGCTCTGCTTTGGGGGTGGAATGGCACATTTTGGTGCATCTTGAATGCCTCATGAAAGGATCCTTGTGTAGAGTCTGGTAGCACTGGAGGTGGGTTTGGTACCTGCTCAGCAGGATCTCTGCAGCCTTTCCCTGGAGATGGTGATAAAGAGTTATTTGATTTGGCTGGATCAAGTTTCATACCGTGCTCTACAGTGTCCTGTTTCACAGCTTTGTGCTGGTGTGCTGGTACTTTTGATACACCTACACACTAAAGGAAAGTGATGCCCTGGTTCAGACGTGTGCTTGTACTTTTCCTCTGCATTACCAGCTGAAAGCAGCTTCCCCTCTGAGCACACTTATCCCGGGATGAGGCTCCAAGCCCAGGGATGATCCTTCAGTGCAGGTGTGAGAAGGCTGCTCTGCGCCTCGGCCTCTGTGAGCTGATCACTGCCCACACCAGCCTGCCAGCTTAAGTGCTGCATATTACCTGTCCAGGTTGGGTTTGGTTTATTCTTAGCATCCAATCCCAAGTGGACACGATGACATCAGCTTTCAGCAGAGCTGGTTCTCTGACGCAACACAAGGATGCCCCTGTATTGCCTCTGGAGGTGTTTGCTCTCATTTTCAGCCGTGTCTAGGATTGTGACAACAGGACTCCAGGCCCAAATTGTACGGATTCCCAGCTTAGCCCTGCAGCTCCCTGCCAGTGCAGCAGCTGCTGAACACACTCTGGAATGTGCAGTTTCTTGGTGCAGATGCTGAGAAGCTGGGTTGACCTTGGCCACCTCCCTGAGCGTGTTTAAACAAGAAGCCTCTGGTTAAAGGGAATGGCGAGTTTGAAGGGAACGTGGCAGCCTGAGGTGTTGGCAGGTGTGTTGTAAACTCGTTCTGGGCTGTCAGCCTGTCCCTTGAGCTCAGGGCAGAGAGGGGACGGCAGGGCACAGGACCTGTCTGCAGGGGGGAAGAGCAGCAGTAGCAAACTCACAGCTGTGTGCCACCATCCCCTTTCAGCAGTGCTGCATCACTGCTGCAGGGTTGACACTGGTGGCTCCTCAACATCTGTCAGACTTCCTCTCCCAACAAAATGTTTGCTTTGGAAAGGCCCTTTTTCCCCTGGGGGCCCAGGACTGACAGCCTGGCCACTGCTCTGCTGCCTCAGCCAGGTTGGTGCAACACCCTGCACTCCTGCAGCAGCAGCTGCATCCCAGCAGTGTGGCTCCCATTCCTCCTCTCCTCCTCGAGCTGTGGCTGTTCCAGGTGCCCCTCGTGCCCCTCCCAGAGGAGTCCCCACGCTGTGGGTGCAGGGACGGAGCGAGCAGGGCAGTGTGACTGGGGGCCTGCTCCTGCTTGCACTGACAATAGGGGCTTTCTTTCCATCCCGCTTCTTGGACCATTGTACAGAATGAGAATTAGCATTGGCATGGAGGAATGTGTGAAATAAGCCCTGGATTCAGTGGTAGGAAAGTTGTCTGGCAGGAGCTCTTTGAGTTTGAATCCTGTGACGTCGGAGTGCAGCTCCCTGCTCCCCTGGTGGCAACTCCTTCTGCACAGGAGTGAGGTTTGATGGAGACAGGAGGGATTCTGCTGGCACAGAGGGATTCTCTGACGTGGAAAGGCATCACTAACACCTGTACAGCCTCTGTGATCCTCTGCCCTCTGAACTGGCTCTTCTGGTTCCCTAGGGGCCACTCTGGTTTTAGTGGAGTCAGGTGTTTTCACACCAGGATTCTCTGCTCCTGAGCAGTCCTGCTGCAAGGGTTTCATCCATTACACTGAAATCTCGGGCACGTGAGGGATGTGAAGGTGCTGGGCTGCACACGAGGGAGGTGAAACACCAGCAGCCCTGGGGGGGAGGAATTTGAAGCAGAGAGAGCAGAAGAGAGAGCTCGACAGTTGCTTGGAAGGGAGAGGAGTTGCTGCTTGGCCCTGCTGACCAGCGAGCAGGCTGGGCTGTAGGATGGTGTTGAGAAGAGACAGCCATAAAAGTAGTTCATTAATGATCCTTTCCTTTCCTGGGTGAAAACAATCTAGAGAATTAAACTTTTCCCTGCTGACATGGCAATTCTGGGGGGTGTAAAGCTGCTGAACTGTTGCAGTCTGGCTTTGGTTTTCTTTGGTTTTGTCCTAGAGCAGTTTTGCTGGTTTCCAGAATCCAGAGCTTTAGAAGGAATTTTCAGTTCCTCAAACTTGAATCTAGTTTAAAACAAAAAAAGTCCTCCAAATGTCAAAGTGTAGAGATGGGGTTTTTTTCTGGAGCAACCAACATGCCTTGAGTTTAAAAATGTCAGAAAGGGTTTAGCAAAGCAGCAAACAAATTCTGGTATTAAAATAGCTCTGAAATGCTCCTGCAGTCTCAGCAGCTTTGCTGGGGGCTGTTTTTAGAGTCTCCTCTTTCTTCTCTTACAGGTTTACCAAGAATCTCTCCCCAGACAAAATCAACCTGAGCACACTGAAAGGTCAGGGGCAGCTGACCAACCTCGAGCTGGATGAGGAGGTGCTGCAGAATGTTCTGGAGCTGCCCACCTGGCTGGCCATCACCCGGGTCTACTGCAACAAGGCCTCGATCAGGGTGAGCAGGGGCAATTTTAACTGCATAAAGTTATCCATTTACAGGCAGGATCTCTGAGTTTGTCCATGGACTTGCACTTTGCACGCTGAACTCTCACAAATTCTTCCTCCTTTGTGCTTTTTAGAGCAAAAAATTGGGGGTTTTTTAGTTGGTACGAGCTGCTAGATTGTTTAGTTGCAGTTGGTACTAATCGTAGTTGCATTAGATGAATGCAAAAGTTTTTAGGACATCAAAGAGACTTTCTATAAAAGAAACATGGTTCTACTCTGCCAAGTGACAGTAAAAATGAGCTTGTCTTACTCATCTGATGTGCTCTGTTTTTAGAGTCAGATCTGTTTAGTTTAGTAACAAACATTTGTTCTCCCTCCTACAAGAACTGCAGAGTGAACGTTTGCTGTATGAAAATAAAATGGAGCTTTTTGGTTCATGCACAGTCTTCAAAAGAGTTGTCTGACTTCCAATAAAAGCAGCAGTTAGTTGTAAACTCTTAAAGGCCAGGAATGTTCTCCGTAGCAGAATTTGACCTGCAGAATATCTATTACTTGTGACGATACATGAGATCCAAAAGCTCAGCTGGGTTTGTAGATCTGGTGTCTGGAATGTCTTTTCACTTGTCTGTGTCTCTGTTTGACCTGGATACAGTGAGACATTGTGGACATTTCTCAGAGAAACGGGGCTCAGAGTTTGGCCTCAGATGGTTTCCTGCAGTTTCTGAGAGCTTCCAATGCAAAGATCACTTTTAAAACCTCAACTTTATCGTTTCAGATCCAGTGGACAAAGCTGAAAACCCACCCCATCTGCCTGGTAATGTTGCCTGTCTTGTCTTCTTTTCTTCCTTTCTTCTTTCTTCCTTCCTTCTTCTAATCTTCCTCACTCTTTTTAATGTCTTCTACTTGAGAAAAATTCTGTAGAGGGAAACCATCAAGTGCTCAAATTTTCATTGGACCTGAATCCTCCAGGCCCTTTGTACATAGGGAGCACATTGTCCTGTTTGGCCATGAGTGGCCTCCCATGAGACCCCCATTTCACTGCAGGATGGAGCCAGATGAGCTCTCAGGGAAGTCCAGGGCAGCCTTGTGCCTGGTTTTTGTTGTTTGTTTTCCCCACTTCTGGGGTTTCAGGTTACCCACTGGCACTGACGGGGTGAGAGCTTTAACACATGAGACTCTTGGAGCGTTGAGACTCCACAGTTGGTTGTCCCTGCCTTGGAGTCTCACAGCCGAGGCTGGTGGGCTGAGTTTGAGGCTTGGTGTGGTGTTTACGGCTCCCACGTTGTGTCTCTGCAGTACCTGGACAAGGTGGAGGTGGAGATGAGGACGTGTGAGGAGCCTCGGCCGCCCAATGGACAATCCCCCATTGCTCTTGCTGCTGGACAAAGGTCAGACCCCGAGCCCTGCAGCTTCTCCCTGACATCCTGCTGCGGTGTGGGGGCTGCTGTTCTCCTTGATTCACCATTGGCCTCCCTGCTCTCAGGTTTAAGTGCCTCTGGTGTTGCTTATAAACCCCTCTGTGTGAGCCTTACCTCTGCCAGGCCTCTTGTCGTGACGTGGGGGATCTTCTCTTTGCAGTGAATATGGCTTTGCTGAAAAAGTCGTGGAGGGGATGTTTATTGTGGTCAATTCCATCACCATCAAGATTCACTCCAAGGCCTTCCATGCTTCTTTTGAGCTCTGGCAGCTCCAAGGCTACAGTGTCAACCCCAACTGGCAGCAGAGTGACCTGCGCCTCACCCGCATCACAGACCCGCAGAGGGGAGAGGTGGGGCCTTCCTTTTGTACTGGGATCACAGAAAAAATGTGGGATGAGTGATTTTTCATTGTTTCATTTCATGTCTTCTGAGTGGTTTTTTTTTTTAATCCTTGAGGTTGTGAAAATCTCAGCATTTTCCTGTTTTTCTGCTCCTGGGCAGGTTCTGACGTTCAAGGAGCTCACCTGGCAGACGCTGCGGATAGAGGCAGATGCCACAGACAATGGTGATCAGGATCCTGTCACCACCCCTCTGAGACTCATCACCAACCAGGGGAGGATCCAGATCTCTCTCAAGAGAAGGGTGAGAGTCTCCTCCATGCTTTGCAGGATATGGTCTCACTGCCTGGTGCAGAGATGATACATATTTCCTCCCACATTCCTCAGCAGCCCTTCTCTCCCTTCACGAATGTGGAGCCCAAGCTGATGTATCTCTCCATGTTTTCCGTCAGAGACAGTTGTGTTCTTACCAAATGTCAAAGCAGTTTCTTTCCCAGGGGAGGATATAATGAGTTTTTCAATCCATTTGAACATCCCAAGGAGAGCTGTCATCTCCTTACTGGGAGCTGAAAGCCTGACAGCCTGATTTTTAGCTGTCAGTGGAAATGTGATGATTTAAAAAAAGAAAAAAGAAAGAATTAAACAGTGAGCAATTTGTCTCCTAAAGAGGAGGTGGCTTTGACTACTTTCCATCTGAGAGGAGGTGCTGTGGACGTCCACCAGATAACATCTCTCAGAGGAGTTTCAGAGCAGCCTCCCTTCTTTCTGCTTCTGTGTTTTATGAAGACTCTATGTCTGTGGAGGCAATTTTTGAACTCCCTGACTCCTTGCTGTTTCAGACTAAAGATTGCAATGTGGTGGCCTCCAAGCTGATGTTTCTGCTGGATGACCTGCTCTGGGTGCTGACGGACTCCCAGCTGAAGGCAATGATGAAATACGCTGAGTCTCTGAGTGAAGCCATGGAGAAATCTGCTCAGCAGAGGAAAAGCCTGGCACCAGAGTCTGTGCAGGTGAGCAATGTTGGATGCTGGTCTGCCAGAACAGTTTCTGTTTGTGTGGCTTGTGGCCCATGCTCACAGTGTATCCCCTGATGGGAACTTGTGGGCTTACCTGGTGTCAGGTCAGTGTCACATGGACTGGGGGCTGGAGTGGGGTAGTGACCAAAGGAATGGGATTCATTGCCAGTAAAATATGTTTTCCAAGTCAAGGATAAAGGAAGAGGAATATTGCTGCTGGAGTTGGGAGCTCTGGAGAAGCAGGGATGCACGACGGTGCAGTGAGGTTGCATCCCCATGGAGGGATAGGGAATACATGGCCCTTTTTTTGCCCAGGAGTCTTAAAACACCTTTCAAGAGAAGTGCACATAGCTGGCAGAGCCACAGACAGAGGGTTTTGCTGATGAGAACACAGGAAAGCATCCAGATCTTGGGAATCCCGATTCAATTCCTATAAACTGATGCCTTGCAGGCTGTAAGATTGCACAACTGATTAATTGCATTATAACCTCTGTGTTTTCCCTCTCTCTGAGTTCTCACCAAGCCTGTCTCTCTCCCACAGATCACCCCACCTGCTCCCAGTGCCCAGCAATCCTGGGCTCAGCCCTTTGGAGCCAGCCCCAACGCCAGCAGCATCGGGCAGTACTTCGACAAGCACGACATGAAGGAGTCTTCCTACCACCTCCTCATCTCCCGCCTGGACCTGCACATCTGCGACGACAGCCACAGGGAGTCAGGTCAGGAGAGAGGAAAACATCAGCCCAGGCAGTGATTTTCTGTCTGGAAGGGGGCTGGGAAGCAGTGGGGTCTTGCAGTGTGAGATTTGAGATTCCAGGTCTGATTCTTACCATATAAAGTGTTGGCTGGTTACATTCAGGTGTGCTGCTCTGTCGCTGTTGAACCACTGGCAGAGTGAAAGAACCAGACGAGTTCGGGTTAGGCAGGAAATCTGAATTTATTATTTAATTCTAAAACTTATATAGACTTTCCAAAGGTCGTCCGGATTGGGTCAATTCATAACCTCCCCCTAGGCCAATAGGCCAGGTAGAATGTCCATCTTTCCAGAGACAGTTTTCAATAACATCCAAGCTTTTATCTCTATTTACAAAACATAGAAGGAAGAAGAGAAAAGTTCCCGTGGGAAAGGTCTGTGCTACCACACTGCTCCTTGCCTAGGACAAGATTTTGGTGCAGCTTTCTAAAGATGGTACCCTAGCCCTGGCCATGGTGTCAGTCAGTCAGTGGTGGCAATCAGAGCAGTGTAGTTCTGAATTCCCCTGGACCAGGGCTCAGACTGCAGAGCTGACCATGGTTTCCTCTGCTCTGTTTCCCGCAGGTGCTCTGAAACATGGGATGCTGGGAGGTGCCATCCAGCTGACCTTCAGGAGGATGGCTTTTGACTATTATCCTTTCCACAGGGCAGGTAGGGAGCCTGTGGCCTTCCATCTCGAGTAGGGGGATAAAAAAGGGATTTAGAGAACAGTCCTGCTCTCTGTCTGCAGGCTGGACTGGAAGAAAGGAACTTTATTTTTAAAGCTGGGGTGTTGGCTTTCCTGCAGGAGATGCCTGCAAGCATTGGGTGAGGTACAGTGAAGCAATGGAAATGCGGGGACAGTGGGCAAAGAAGTTGGTCAGTGAATTTCAAAGCAAGATGGAGAAGCTTTACGAAGAAACAGACCCTGCGTTTGCCAGGACTCCACTTTCCCCCTTCAAAAGGAAACCAGGTAATGGTATTTGATAAAACCAGTGAAGCAGGAGGTGGTACCAATTTTGCTCCTTCCAGCAATATCTCTAGGTGTCTCTCCCCAATCGAGCAGGCTGATTTGTTTGTGCAGGAACCCACAGCACTCTAAAAATTATAAATATGATGGCAAAGGAATGTGTCTGTCATCCTGGGATAGCACTGCAGCAAGGAGGGACAGGCTGCAGTGGTCCCTTTCCTGGATTATTGTTGAGTTTCTCCATAAGTGAGTATTTAAGGATGAAACTAAATACTTAAGACCTGGCTGAAGAACGTGTTCTCCTGCCACAGAACAGACTCACCTTTCACAGTGTTCTTCCTTCAAAAGTCCTGGGTGTTTTTCCTGCCCAGCTGTGCTCATCCGTTTCTAATTTTGGGGCTGTTGATTCTGCTCAGTAAGCACAGAGGTGTTGATACTGATGGTGCAAAGGAGGTGACTAAAACCATGCTGGTTCTGCCTGTCTGTCCCCACAGACCCTCCCCAGAGCCCCCAGAAGAGCCCCCCAGAGAAGGGCCGAGCACCTCCCACGAGTCTCCCGCGGCTCCGGCACCCGCCCTGGAACCGGCTGCGCTCCAGCTGCGTGGTGGTGCGGGTGGATGACCTGGATGTTCACCAGGTGGGGAGCTGAGCAGTGTCTGCAGATGCTAATGTCACTTTTAAAAAGGAAATTTAACCAGATATGATTCAAATAAATCATGCAAATCCTACGACACCCACGACTCTGCCCAGGGAACCCAAGTGCCGTTATGATGTTGTGTGTAAAACTTTTAGCCCAAGAAGTAACTGCTGGTAGTTTTCATGTTCAGAGGAAACTGCATAACCACAGATTTCTGCCCTCTGTTCATATCTAAGCTTACACCAAGCATTAGGCAAGCCTGATGTAAAAGATTCCATGCCTTTGAGAAGTCAGTGAGAGTATGGATTTTTGACAGAGGAGAAGTAAGTCTCACTTCAGGCTTTCTGCCCTGGAACAGAGCATCCCTAGCCTGGATCACGCTCTACATCCCTGTGCCCTGTATCCACTCCAAGAGCTGGTTTTGCTCTTTGCAGCAGCAGATATTACAATGGACTTGCAATGTGCTGCTGATCTTGCACACTGTAATAGATTTCTGTTCTGTTTGCTCATGTCACCTAATTCTGCTTGTCACGGCTCGTAAGAGCCGTGACAGGAGACATAACTAAATTCCCTCAAAGGAGAGGAGTTGGCAATAGCAGCAGGTAGAAGAAAATTATATTTTTGCTTGAAAGCAACGTGTGTTTGATGTGTAAATTAGGTGGCTTGAATACAGGCAACTGTGGGGTCACTGGGACACTTGGGTTTGCCAGCTGCATTCCATTGTGTTTTCAGGTTTCTACAGCTGGGCAGCAGAGTAAGAAGCCTTCCACCTTGGTTTCATGTAGTAGAAAATTCTTCAAACTCCCTGACCAGGTCTCTGCAATCCATATTGAATTCACGGAGTATTACTTCCCAGACAATCAGGACTTTCCAGGTAATACACCAAGGTTAGCACCTTCTTTCACAAGTTTCTTAAAGAGTCATCGTTTAGATGTGTTAGCCCTGTTAGATATTCTCTCTCCATTGTTCTTTACTTTTCTGATGTTTGCCTTCCTAATTTTTTTTTTTTTTGCCTGTGTTAAGGTGGGCTAGAGTTTGTGCACAGTGTGGAAGCAGAGCTGTGCTTGCAAAATACCCTGTGCAGGAAGGAGTTGCAGCAGCTGCTGTCTGCCCAGCTCCTGGGGTTCTGCCTTACTGAGAGCACAGAAGCAGGGCTGTGGGGTGCTCTGGGTGCTGGCTCAATGGGACACCTCATTTCTCTGGCTGCACCACAGCTGCTCCCCTTCAGAGATGTGTCTCCCAGGGGTGGTGAAGCCCCTGCATTGGCGCTGTCAGTGCAGGTTCTGCACTGAGCTGAGCAGAGCACCTGAGGGAGGTTTCCTTCTATGATGAATTTGTTTCCTTCTAGTTCCATGCCCGAACCTGTACATGCAGCTGAACGGCCTGATGCTCACCCTGGATACAGCAAGTGTGCTCTGGATAAACCTCTTCTGCCTGGATCTCTGTCGCAGCTTGGAGCAGTTCAAAGCCATCTACAAGCTGGAGGACTCAGGCAAGCGGGATGAGCACGTTGATGTCCGACTGGACGGCTTCCGGCTGAAGGTACCATTCTTTTCCTTCCTCTCCCAGTCTTCAGAGTTTAATCCATCAAAGGAACATGAGAGCAGGACACAGCTGGAGTCCATAGTGAGGAAATAAACCCGCTGCCTTCCTCTGCTGTCCTCTGTCTGCCACTTGTGTTAGTTTTGTTTGGTTTGTGGACAGGTGCTCGAGTTCTCACCCAGCATAGGCAAAGGGCCGGGATAAGCCTCTGCTGTTCCTTTCTCACCACTTGCCTTGTCCTGTCTCTCTTCTCCATGCAGCTCAGCATCCCTGTGGATAAGAAAGTCACGGACCACCGGGATCGCCCGCAGGCTCTGTGTGTTTGCACGTCGGAGGTGACGGCCACCAACACCCGCCACGCTCCCTCCTGCAGCTGCCAGGACCTCCAGAGCCTCTTCCGTAAATTCGCGGGCTCGGAGTTCTTCCACTCCAGCTACAGCGAGTTCCCCCGGTCTCAGGACAGCTTCAGCCTCCTGCACACCCTGTTCCTGCGCCATGCCTACGAGGTGGACAACAGGCCACAGAAGCGTCCAGGCTTTCCCCAGCTGCTACACAAAACCTCTGCCTCTGAGGATCTGTGGTCTGTGAATTTTAGTGAGCTCTCCCTGGGCTTCGAGGGGGCTGAAAGTTCCAAGGGCAGAGCCCTTAGCTTTATTGACCCTTTTCCCCTGTCCATTTGGGCCTGCCTGCCCAAGAGGTGGGGGCAAGCTCAGATATCTAAACGACAGGAACTGGCCACCTCTGAGGTGAAAATCAAACCTTCTGCCAGCTTTAGCAACCACTCCAAGAACGAGAACCTTTCCAGAGAACACGGTGTTTGTCAAAGATCAAAGACTGACCAGGATCTGAAGAACATCTACAAGGTTCCAGACACGATGGATATCTTGGGAGAATCTGAGTGTGAAGTTGATGATGGAGTAGACAGTAAAGAGCTGGAAGCCTCTGCTGATATCCACGTGCTCATGTCCTCATCTGTTCATGTCAAAATTCGGCTCAACCACTACCAGTACTTGGTGCTGCTCAGGATGAAGGAAGTTCTGCAAACACTACAGGAGCAGCTGGCCCAAGATACCCAGGAAATGACTGGGTCTCCTTTAGACCCCATGTCGGCTTGTGTGGGAGTTATGTTCCACAGTGCTGAAGTGGCCCTGCTCATGAACCCTGCTCCAGGGTCTGTCCTGGAACCCAGGTCCCTGGACTCGGACACCACCAGCCTGATCGAGTCCGAGCTCTCGCCTTCGGACAGCAAGGAGGGGCTGGCAGCTGAAGAGAAGGAGCTGAAATCGGAGAGCAGCTCGGAGAAGGGAGCAGGCAGCACCTCAGAGCTCCCAGAGGACAGTGGGATCCAGGACACTGGTGCCAGTGTCCCGCTGGAGAGACTCCCGAGATCCGCGAGCGACGGAGCTCTGAGCGCAGCTCCCCGTGGTAAGGGCGCAGAGGAGAAAGGCTTGATAGAGGAAGCACACGAAGCTGTGGAAGCCCTGGTTGCAGAAAAACCAACAGAGACCAGCAGCCACCCTCAGAGCCCCCCTGCTCTCCCTTCCAGCCCAGCCTCGGACACGCAGCCCTCGGGCAGAGGAGGCGTCGCCCTCAATGGCCAGGCAGAGCTCATCCCCCTGAGGAACATCGAGGTGGAGCTCTCCAGTGCACTGCACATCACGAAGGATGCCACGAAGGAAGCTCTGCACGTGACCATGGACCTCACCAAGGAGGCCATGTCCATGACGAAGGACGCGCTGAGCCTCAGCCGGGACAAGATGACCTCCACCATGCAGAGGATGCTCTCCCTGCCCCCAGCCAGGTGAGCAGGATGGGCTCTCAGGCTGCAGGAAGGGGAAACAGAGGCAAACTGCTCCCTTCTTTCCATTTTGGTTGAATTGGAGTTGGGTTAGGTCTTCATCTCTTGGGGCTGGTCTGAGGACACTAAAGTCTGCCTTGCAAGTGGTCAGAGTCCAACCCAATGCCTGAATAATCTGCAGGCTCAGCTGCCTGCATTTACCACTGGTTTTTGTTGGGTTTTTTTTGTAGGGATTCTGTGCCCAAAGCAGAGGAGGGAGCAGTGACCCCGGGCGGGGGGGGCGGTGGCCGAATGCGTTTCTTCTCCATGAAGAGGACTTCATCCCAGCATTCCTTTGACACCACATCCGTGGATGGCAGTGGCCCTGAGGACGGGCTGTCCGTGGACAGCGACGGCAGCGACGGCTTCGTGATGCTCACAGACTCTGGTACAGACCCCCGGCTTTTCCTCTCCCCCACCCTCATCTCACAGTGGTGAACACCTTTGTGCCACGGGCAACTCATCCATGCTGCATTCCTTGGAATCACTTTTGCTACTCCTTGTTTTTGAAGGCCTTAAGTAGTTCCCCCACAGTGTCTCTTTCTGCTTTTGTAGGTGCCTTTTATTTGGGATGAGGACAGTAAATGAGTGTGGGAGGTGACCCTACACATCACAGGGATGTCCTGAGGGCTGTAGAGGCTGTAATGTGCTGGTGGAGGGTGGTACAGAGCATTTAGGAAGGGTTCAAGAAGGGCTGGTTGGATTTAGGGTACTCTGGACATCTTTCACTTCAACCCTGTGTTGCTTAAACTCATCTGAGGAGCTGGAGAGAGTTCTCCAGAGGATGGTATAGGCTGAGAGGCCATGAGATTCAGGCAGATGCTGACACAAGATGTCTCAAAACCAGAAAAAGAAATGGAATTGAGTTGTTGTTACTTTTATTTCAGAACCCAGCCTGGACCCTCTTCCCTCGGGGCAGCTTCCCCAGGCCCACAATGACACGGGGAGCAGAACCAGCCTGATGGCAGAGGACGAGGGTGGAGTGTCCCCTGAGGTGAACAGCTCCACGTCCCAGAGTGAAGACCCCAGTCTGCAGCTGGTCAGTCCCTGGCACTGGGATTCTGTCCGTGAGGGAGGGGGTCTGGAAGTGAGGTGTTCGTTGTAACCAGTGAGCTCTTGGTGGCTGTTTCAGGTGTCTGTCCTCGTGTTGAAGATGAGTGAGGTGAACTGTGCGATGGAGGCACAAGGGGATGATTTGTCTGTGGCTCTACAAGTGATGAACGTGGTTCCAGAGCAGCTGAACAACGTGGGGATGTGGCAGTTTCTGCGTGGCTACCTGGGTAAGACACTGCTCTGGGACTCAGCTGCACTGTTAGAACCCTCAGGGAATATTCCATTAACTGAGATCTCAGTGTTTGGGGTGGTTAGGATTGAACACAACTCATGTGTGAGTGTTCAGATCTGGCATTTGAAAGATGTTTCCCAAGAGCCTACACAGGCAGGTTCTGTGGTGCCTGGCAAGCATTGATTGGGATTTTTTTCATTGCTGCTAGGATGTATGAAATGAGATAAATGAGTGTATAAAACTGTCTAGGGAAACCCCGAAGTTATTCCTGCTCTGAGAAAAATGCTTTTGGTCTGCAGTACTTCCCCTAAATTTGAATGAAAAAAACTCGAACCAAACGTAAAAACAATCAACCACCCCCCATGCCTCCAAAAACTGTAACCAGAACAAAACCAAAAGCAGCTCCAACCCCAAACCTGAAGTGAAAGTGTGAGCACTTCCCAGGCTGTTGATCCTGCCTTGCCCAGTTCTGCCAGTGGCCACAGTGGGGCAAAGGGATGAGGAAAGGCTGGTCCGCTCTGGAGAGTGAGTGGAGCACTGCCTCAGCTCTGGAGGTCAGAGTTGGGAGAGCTCTGGAGGGCAGGGCTGGGTCAGCTCTGGAGAACAAGTGGGGCACTGGGTCAGGTCCTGCATGTAAAACAGGGGCCAGTGTTAAGAGTGGGGTGAGAGAGATGTGCCTTGGGCCTTAAATGGTCCAGCTCTGGTGCCAGTTCTGTGATGTGGCCTCTTAGTCCCTGGAAATTTGGATTCATCTCATGTGAGGGATGACATCAGACTGAGGTCGCTTGGCTGCTTTCTGCTTCTGCACAGAAATGGCCTTTCCAGGCTGCCCATTTTGAGTTGATATCACTGGCGCCCCGTCCTGCAGTGAGATCTCTCTGCCCCAGCTCTAGGAGACCCAGGGGTGGAGAAGCCTGCGAGCCCTGAGCCCAGCCAGCCCCATCCCGAGGTGTGCCTGCGCCTGGAGTCGGGCCCGCGCGCGGCCGCTCACTCGCCCCTGGCCGAGCGCAACGGCTTCCTGCGGGTGCTGCTCCACAGCCGCTCCACGGAGCTCTGCATGTCCTGCCTCACCAGCCTGGGCCCCTTCCTCGAGGATGAAGTCATCCCGGAGGTGATCCCCATGGAGATAGAGGTTGTGGATGCCAGAATCACGCTGAAGGTAAGAGACTCACCCCCGGGGATGGCAGCCAGGGCAGAGCGAGCTTGCAGGATTCCGCTCGGGAAGGGACGCTGTGGGATTGCTTCTGATTTCCTGAAACTGGTTTTGCTTCTAAAAGCTGCTCTAGGGATGAACAAGGAACACAAGGGAATTGTTAAGAGGGAATTGTACATAAAGCCAGGCCTTTCCATAGAGTGGGTGCCCCAGTGAGTGCTGCCAGTCAGGAACGCTGCTCCCGAGGAGGCTGCAGGCAAGGGGAGTCCTTTCCAGAGCTGTCACAGCAGTTCATCCCTTCTCTGCTTCGTGTTTTTCCAGGACGACAGCCCCCGGGTGTACCCCACCTCCCCTGGCCCTGTCCCCATCACCTTGGCAGTGGATCACGTCGTGGTGAGGCGCAGGGATGACGGCGTGTTCTATCTCACAGGTCAGCAACATCCAGAAGCTTCTTTAACTGTCCCTCTGCACCCCCAGGCTGGAGGAGAGTGGTTGCTGCTGGGATGGATGGGCTCTGGGGTGGGAGCAGTCCCTGTGTGTGTTCCCTGGTGTGGGAGCAGTCCCTGCCTCTGTTCCCTGGAGTGAGAGTGAGAGTTTGTACCTGGTGTTTCCTGAGCACACACAGTCAGGATCCATTACTACCCTTTAGTTTCTCCATTTTAAAATGGGAAAGAGAATTTGGTTTCCCTGCTTAAAAAGAGGAAAAAAACAAAGAGAAGAAAACAAATAAAGTTACTCTTTTTGCCCTGAGAGCCCTGTTGTGTGAATGTCCACACCTGAGTGGGTTCTGTTGCTTTCCAGCTTCCCAGGGGAAGGACTCACCAAAACAGGAAAAACCTGTCTCAGTCCCTGAGGAGCAGAAGGCCCCAGCAGAGTCTGTCTCAGCAGCCCCAGCAGCTGGAGCACGTGGGCTGCAGGTGAGTCACTGCTGCCTTTTGCTGTCTGGACAACAACAGAGCTGGAAATTCTCTTTTGCCTTGGTGTGTTTGCAGTCCCTGGCAGGTGTGGTGAGCTGCAGGAAGGGAGTGCCCTGAGGAGCAGCCTGTGCCTCCTCCTGTTGGTGTTCTGAGGAGTGAGGGCACCTTGCCCAGCATGAACTCACTTGTTCCCTTTCAGAAATCTGGTTGGTTGTTTTTCTGATTGGCTCCATCTTCTCACTGTGTCCGGTCCCTTCTTAGAAAAACAGGAATTGAGAGGTTGCCACAAAAAGATGTCCTCTCAGTGTTGTGTCACACCGTGTAATTCATCTCAAAAATGCCTGCTTTGGTTTTCCAGGTCACTGTGTACCTTGGAAACTCCTACCTTGTTTCCTGCTTGTCTCTTGTAGCTCAAGCAAGTGCCAGAGTTGCAAAGGGAGCTCCAGACCATGAAGCTGGCCCTGGCAGAAGCCAACATGGACAAGGCTCGTCTGCTGCAGGAGATCAGGAAATACAACCCCCTGTTCCAGCTCTGACAGTGCCGGCACTGCCAGGGAGGGGGGACCAGCACCAGCACCAACGGGGCAGGTTTGGTCATCTCGCTGCCAAAGGGGTCCAGCTCCCGGGACTGAAACCAGCTGGGACTGCAGAGGACTGGGGAGAAGGAGGGAGGAAGGCCTGGCTGACACAAACAGAAGGAATGAGGAGTTTTCTTTGCTCTGCCCTGGCAGTGCTGCACTGACCCAAGGCGCTGGTCAGCCCACGAGCCTGAGGTCAGATGCTGGGGCCACGCTGTGTCTCCTCATCTGTGGGTGGCTGTCAGCCTCCACCTTTCATGGTGACATCTGGAGATGGTCCACGTTGGGGTTTCTGCTCCTTTCACCCAGTGGTGCTCGTCAAGGGCCACAGCAGGAGGAGGGTGGTCACTTCAGGGCAGGGACAGGGTGGGGGTGGCAGAGGGCTCAGGGCTCTGCTGGGAGAGCAGGGGTGCTGTCACCTGGATATAGAGGTGGGGGGCGCAGGAGGGATTTCGCACTGTGGAGAGGGGACACAGCTCACTCTTCCCTCAAGGTCAGGATAGTAGAGAAATCCCGTCAGATTTCTACCAATAATTCCTTGTGTGGAGACAGGTCCAGTGAATGAGGCTTAGTCCAGTTCACTCCCACTTCATCCCACAATGTTTGGCTTTATCAATGCAGAAACACAAAGGAATTAACTCCTTACAAGGCACTGTTTAAACTTTTAGTTTACTATCAAAGGACGGGGTGAAGGAAGGTGGTCCAGTCTCAGAATGGGATGACCTGGATGTTTTTTGGGATCCACCTTGTCCTCAAAGCTTTGTGTGCCCCAGTGGGGAGGGGGAGCAGCCATGGCTCCTGAGGAAGGAGCTGCGGGGTTTTCAGCACTGGGTGAAATCTCTCAGCAGAGCTGAGGGGCTGCCCGGGATGGGACACATTCCAGAGCCACCTGCCAGGCCTGCTCCCAAGAGGAAAATGCTGGAACACACCCGTGTGGAGCAGCTCCCTGTGAGCACCACTGGGAACTGCCCAGAGCCCACGAGCAGAAGCTGGACTTTGTTTCACCAAACCTCTGCTGCTCCCTCTCCCCGTGGGGAGCAAGAGCTCCAAGACTGCTTGCCTGAGGTGGAATGCCATGGTATTCCTGCTTTTTCTTCATTAATTGCTTGAAAATGGGAGGTTTCTCTTCTGCTTTTTTAAATTTTCATGACGTTTTTGTTTGAGTAGGGGAATGAGCAGGGTGCCACGGGTTTGCTCAGCCCTGGTGCCCACCTGCAGGGTCCCACAGCTCCTCCCACATATGCAGGCTGAGCACAGCTGGGGCCAGGTTGTTTACAGCAAATTCCTTGCTCCAGCAACTTAAGTCAGTGGGATTTGTGGAAGAATTCAAGCATTTCCTTTGCTTTGAAGTCCTAGTAAGAAGGACTGGAACCCAAAACCCACCCGCTGGAGAGGACAAAACCTCCTGGGTCCCCACAGATTGTAAGTATCAAAGTTTACTTTGTGGAGCCTCTTATTTAAGGAATCTTCCTCTGTCCCAGTGAGAGGCCAGGGAGTACTGCCCAGCACAGGTGCCACTGGACAGCACGTGGCCTCAGCACCTCTCACAGGGTCAGGAGCAGCTCCCAGGGCCTGTGGACAGGGACAGAGGGAATGTGCAAGTCAGAACTTGAATTTGAATTTTAGGCAGTATTGGAACTTTGTTGCAGTTTGTTTCCACTGATGCATTTATTGGTTCTATGAACCACGAGCGAAATTAAAGTCATTAACCTCCTTCCAGGCTCAGGTCTCTTTTCCTGCTTTTTCCTCCCCCTCCCTTCCCAACCGTTCTGTTTTACGGGCAGCTCCGTACCACTGGGTTGGAAAGCACAGCTGAGCCAGGACTTCAGAGGCTCCAGGTTGTGTTCTCAGGGACCCAGCCCTGCCCCAGGCCGGGAGCAGCTCTGGGAGCATCTCAGGGTTACACAAGCAGGTCCCAGCCAGGCTACAAACACAGGAACGAGTTTAATGTACAAAAAAAAGCCACACATCTGGGCGCAGATGGCACATCTGGGCCAGCAGGAAATGCTCTTAATGCTCCTCTCCCTGCTGTGTTGAGGCAGAAGAGTCCCTGGTTCCTGGGCAGGGGTGGCTCCTGGCTCTGTCCATCCCTGAGGTCCCCAAGGACCCACAGGCCATCCCAAAGGGGCCTCATGGAAGCATCCACGTGGGAAAGTTCTACAGGAAGCTCGTTCCAACCTCTCTCAGTGGAAGATGATCTTTTTGTACTTGGAATTGGGGATCTGTCCCCGTGCCTTGAGCCTCCGGACGGCCTCTCGCATGTGCTTGGGCTGCAGGGGGGGCAGCTCCCCCCACTTCTCACACACGTCCAGTGCTGGACAACAGACAGAGAGGTCACATCAGGGGACAGCTGAGCTCTGCCCCTCCCCTGCTGCTTCAGTGCAGCTTGAAAGGCAACAGGTAACGTTTGTGTTTGGTGTTTGCAGCTCAGGCTTTGCCAAGAGCTGGGAATGAACCTGCTCCATGAGCTCCTCCCTGACAGGACAGGAGTCCCGGGGCATTGACCAGGTCAAATGACTTCCAAACCATTCAGCCACTGTGGAAATGCTGGATCCAGAGCATGGATGAGCTCAAACCCAATGCTCTGGAGTCCCCAGGGTGGGGTGAGCTTAGGGGCCCCACACCCCCAGCCCAGCCAACCAGGAATAGCTGGATCAGCTCCCAGCCCCCGTCCCAAACTGATCCCAGCTTGTCCCACAAAGGAAGACTGCAGCAGGTTGAGAGTTAAAGAACTCCTTTGTCCCCAGTAGCAGTAACAAGATCCTGGTTATGCAGCTGCTCTGGGGCTGAGAGACAGAGCTGCAGCCCTGGGGTCTCCTGAGGAGAATCACAGCAGGTTCTGGCTCAGGGCAGCACCACGGGTGGGATCAGAGGGGCTGTGGCAGCCCAGGCTGCTTTCACCAGGCTCTGCTCTGAGCCAGAGCTGCTGCTGGAAGGGAGCAAGACCAGGAACCATGGAATGCCTGGTCCTGTGCCGTGTCCTGCTCCAAGCAGTGAATTTACCCCGCGTTCTTCACTTGTCACTCAGCAATAATCACTCACCTTCCTCCACCACCTCCCCAACAAACACCTTGGAGATGCCGGACATGGCGATGACGACGTTCTGGGACACAGAGGTGCCGGTGATGGACTGGATGAGCTGGGACAGGGACAGACAGTGACGGTCAGAGTGACACGCTGGAACTCGTAACCTCACAGCCCCACCCAACCCCTCGGGGGTGCTCAGGGCAGAGCCTCAGCTGCAGCACCAGGTCCTACAGCCCCATGCTGGTGCTGCCGGGATTGGGGATGCTGAGTTGCACCGGGAACAACAGGAATCCAGCAGGATCAGCAGGAGGGTCCCAGGGGAGCCCCCATCCCGCTCTGCTCAGGCTCTTCCTGCCCCATCCATACCCGTTTGATGGCAGCCTTGGGGAAGGCAGAGCGACGATACATCTCGTATCGGTTCAGCTGCTCCTCAGAAAAGGAGGAGACCAGGATCCTGGTGTGGAGAGAACGATCATTTACAGCCGGACAAAGGACCTCCAGCCCTCCCTCGGTGCCAGCCAGGGCCGGGAGGAGACGGGAGGGCTGCGCTGTGCTCCCGGGGGACTCGGGGGTGTGACGCGGGGTGGGAGAGGGAACCTGGGACGGGGCTGCAGCACCGGGAACTGCCGGCTCGGGACCAGGGACACGATTCCCGGACAGCCTCCCAGGCACCGCCGCCCCGGCACTCACTGCATCTTTTGGATCTCATCCTCGTCCACTTTCTGCTTTTTCTCCTTCCGCTCCTTCAGCTCCAGCTTCACCTTCCTGGCCGCGCACGGCTGCAGCCCCGGGTCCTCCGCGTCCGCCGCCTCCCCCTCCGCGCTCCTCACCTGGGCGAGAGCAAAGCGCTCGCTCTGTTGCCCCGCGGCCCAGCCCGGCCCCACTCCAGCTCCCGCCTCACCTCCCCGTCCGCCACCTCCGCCTTGGGCTCGCCGCCCCCGCCGGCCTCTCCCACCTCGCCCTCGCCTGCCCCCTCCGCGGCTGCCGCTTCCCCCGCAGCCGCCGCCGCCCCATCGCCCGCGGCGGGCGGGGACGAGCTCGCAGACGGCGGCTCCGGGACAGCAGCGGCGCCGAGCACATCCCGGGCCGGGTCCGCCATAGCTGCGCCCGCGGCGCCTCCTGATGACGAAAACCTACGGCCGCCGCGAGGGGGCGGAGCCTGTCGCCATGGGAACGACGATGCGACGGCGCCTTCTGATGACGCATCCTTAGAGGCGGAGCGGGGTGGTGTCGTCTGTCGTCATGGCAACGGAGACGCGACACCGCCTCCTGGAACGTACATTTGCTAGTGCCGCGAAGGGGGGAAAAAAAAAAATGTGCCTGTCGCGCAGAACACGGCGTCTCAACAGCGCATCCTGATGACGCATATACGCGGCAGCCGTGATGGGGCGGAGCATGTCGTCATGCCAACGGCGCTACAAACGGCGCCTCCTGATGACGCACAACTACGGGCGCCGCGAAGGCATGCGCGGGGCGGAGCACGTCGCCATGGCAGCAGGGCTGTGGCAGAGGGGCCCGTGTAGGGCTCAGCCTCGGGTCCGGCGGGCACGGATCGGCCGGTTCCGCTCTGAGCCAGTGTTTCACACCCGGCCCCTCCCGTGGGACACAGATCCGGGACTCGGGGTTAGCGCGGCCCCGCTGCCCCGGCCCCGCGGAGGAAACTCCCCGGAGCCTGCCCGAAACCAGCGCGGCTACGAAGCCGCGGACAGCGTGGGGGGCGGGAGCTGCGCGAGACCGCGCCCCCTTCCCGGATCAACCCGCAGGACCCTCCCTAAGCCCCGCCCGTGTCCCCTCCCCTCGTGCCCCGCCCCTCAGGTCCGCCCGGGCCCCGCCCCGGAAGTCGCGCGCGCGCCCGGGCCGCGCCGGCCATGGGGAAGGAGCAGGAGCTGCTGGAGGCCGCGCGCACCGGGAACCTCCCGGCCGTGGAGAAGCTGCTCTCGGGGAAGCGCCTCAGCTCCGGCTTCGGCGGCTCCGGCGGTGGCGGCAGCGCCGGCGGCTCCGCGGGGGGAGGCGGCGGCGGCAGCGGCGGGAGCGTCGGTGTGGGGCACCCGCTGTCCAGCTTGCTCAGGTGAGCGCGGCTCCGGGGGCGGGGACGGAGGGGTGTGAGAAGGGGGCTACGGGTCCTTGGGATGAGGGGGATGTTGTGGGGCTGCGGGACAGGAAGGGAGCGGGGAGCCGTGGTCGCGTGGATGGGCTGAGGGCTGCAGGGGAGCGGGGCTGGGAGGCAGCTGTAGGGGTTGAATGTGCTCCTGGAGTGCAGCGTGAGTCGGGCGAGAGGGCTGCGGGACAGGGGGATGCCGGAGGTTCCTAAGGGTGCGAGGGAGTCGGGGGGTCTGTCCGCGGTCTGTCCCCCGTGGGTGTGAGCCAGAGCCGGAGCCGCCTCGGGTAGGAATGAACAGCCAAGGGGGTGGGGTGAGACATGACAGGGGGCTGTGAGGGGAGTGTGACCTGGGGACCCCTGAGAGTTTGGTGGCACCAGGGATGCGAGGGAGCCGTGCTGGAGGGAGCTGCGGTGGAACTCCACGGGCTGGTGTGCCCTCGGCGAGGAGCCGGGGGCCGGTGGGCTGGGAGAAAAACGGGGAGTGACTGTCTGGCTGCCTGGAGCGGGTACTGCCAGGACTGGGCCAAACCGCTGCTGGGCCGATGCTGCAGACTGGTGTAACTGGGAAGCTGTGGTGTGTCTGGAGGGCTCCGGGTCCGGGAGGAGGCTCCCGACGTGGAAAAGCTGCTGGATGATTTTCCCAGGGCAGGTGTGCAGCCGGTGTTGAGGTGTCCGAGCCCTGCTCCATCATCGTCCTGGCTGGCAGTGACACCCTGCCGGGTCCGGAGTCGGCTCACCCCCAGTTTCATGCTGTGGAATTTGCTGATTTGAAGCTCTTGGACCTTTGTTAGTTTTTTTCTTCCCCCTTTTTTTGACATCACCTGAGGAAACATCTCACTGCTGCACTTCTGGAGCTGTAGCTTTGGGCCACTTCGGCCTCTGCTGGGAATGCTGCTGCTCCTGGTGCCTGGGCAATTGATTTGTGCTGGGACGCATGGAAATTTGTGTCCAGTGCCAAGTGACTCTGCTGCTACATGATCTGACTATTCAGAGGGATGTGACTTACCCATTTTTGGCCGAATTTGATAAATTTTTCCTTTAATATGACCCGATCAGACACCTGCAGGTCGAGCTGGTGGCAGAGGCCTGCGGGACATGTGAGAGCTCACCCTGCCCCGGGGCACACGTTTGCCTCTCTGTAACATAAATCTGCCCTTGGGTCAAACTTTGTTCTTCTCTTTTGATGTGTTAAAGAGTCCGAGCTCTTGTTTGAGTGGGTGTCTGGGGATGGATGTGCCCACGGGGGGCTCAGATCAGTGCAGAGGGTGGGTGCAGGTAAACACCCTGTGAGATGAACCAGCTCCGATGGTGCCTTTTCTCTGCCTGTCCCTGAGACTGTGCCCGTGATGCCGTGTTCAGTGACTGTCTGACATACCTGTCGGTGGCACTAGAACGACCCCTTTGCCCTGCCCAAGTCCCAGTCCCTGAATCTGTTTCTGCCTGTACAGCTGGGATTTGTGACTGTGACTGTGGCTTCTGGTCTGGCCACGGTTGGGAGTCACGACAGTGTGTTCTTAACTTGCCATGTGGCACCTGCTGCAATTTAGGGGCTTTGTGACTCTTTCCCACCTCCTGATCACTTGTTGGGCTTTGTCTCTGGGTTAAGTGACTCCAGTGAGGAGCTTGTGACGAGGTTTTGATGAGAAACAGCTCCTGCATGTCCCTGCAAGGAGAGGCTGGAGGGAGCAGGGGACAGGCTGGAACAGGCTGCAGAGAACAGACAGATGAATTTTAGGGTGGAGGAAACCTCACCTTTTCCAATGCTAGGCCATGGGAACTTTTCTAATGTAGGGTTTTGGCCCTCTTAGGTGTGGAGAGAAGCCCACCCTTGGTCAGGCCTGTGTGCTCCATATTTTCCCTTCCTTCGGCAGCCCCTGGCAGCTACCCCCCTCCTGCTCAGGCTGATCCCTTGTCCTGCTGAGACTTCTGATGTCTGTAAGGATCTTTCCTGACATGGGAGCTGCTGAGCTGCCCTCCACCCCCAGACCTCATGCCCAGAACAGGGTCATAAACACTTAGCAAAGCAAAACACCTTTGTTCATTCCTCTGCCCAATTTCAGGCCCTATTTTAGTTCCTATTTTACTTATTTTTTAAGTCCCGCTGTTTGGACAACCTGTTCCCAAAGCTCATCTTTCCCTAGGTGCCCATCCCAGCTTTTTCTGGCAGTTCTGCAGCATTTCAGGTGTCTCAAAGATACAGTTTTGAATGAGGTACAAACCAGGCATTCAGTGGAATTCCCACATTACACCTGGTATGTGCTGAGCTGGCACTCATTGGTTTGGGCCATTTCTCTGCCAAAGAGAGCAAGTGCTGCTCTGTGAATTGGTAGAAGATGCCCCTGGTAGTAAATTCCTTGGAATGTGGTGTTTTATCAGGTAACCTGAGCTGCCACCGTGTCTGTTATCAGTTAAATGTGAACTTTGTCACGGTCTGGGCTGTGTTGCTCCTGCTGAGGCCGAGCCTGCTGGGTGTGGAGCCAGGCACAGCCTCCCATCACCTGTGGCTGCAGGTGAGCAGGAAGCAGGATGGGATGGAGCGGGATAAGCCACAGGAGGAGGAATTGCAAAGAGAATTAAAGTCTCTCTTGAGGGGTGAATGTGCCATGGTGTAACACTCAGGATATTGGGCAGAAGAATAAACCCCAGTGGGAAGCTGATGGGAACCGGGAATGCTGACAGCGAGCTGGGGGAATGAGAAGGGTGTGGGAGGGGGGAGATGGGAGGCTGGCATTTGCCAGAGCAGATGGTGGGCTCACAAAGAGGTGGTGGCTGCCAGGGTTTGGGAGGCTCAGTTCCATCCACGCAGCCCCCGGGGACTGCCAGGGCCTGGGGATCTGCTGGAGGCCGGGCCCAGCAGCTGGGAGCAGATCCCGGCTCCTCGGCCATGCCTGACTGCTCCGGCTCCAACCACGGATCTCAGCATGGGCAGAAGCACCATGCGAGGAGCAGTGAGCAGCCAGAGAGAAAACCCACTCTGTGTATGCACAGCTTAAGGCTCATGGGCAACAGCAAGCCCAGAAATCAGAAATACTCCATGAATCCATGAGGCGTCTCAGGGTTTTGAGGCCACTTCTGCATCGAGGCTGCAGAATTTGGATTTACTGTATTTTTTTTCAGTGCTTCACTGTGAAGGCGGGAAAGAACAAAACAATCTGTGGCTGAGCTATCAGGCTGCATTCAGAAGGTTTTGCCAGGAGCAATGAGGGATGGGTTGTGTTAAAGCCAAATCTGCAGAAGGAGCTTTTTATTTTCATCTATTGCTGTGAAAAGCCTGGATCTGTGTTGCCAGAGGGGGAAACTGAGGCTACTGCTGAGCCCCAGATGGGATGCAGTCCTCAGAGAGTGTATCAAGGAGACACATCTGCTGGGAATGAGGAGTTTGGGTGCACATCTGTTGTGGGAAGGGTCGAGTGCTGCTCCACAGAAGCCACAACCCTTGTTCCAGCCCATTTACAGCAGTTGCTGCTGATGAGGGATCTGGTTGGTCTAGGGCATTACGTGATGGGATGGCAGAACAGTTGAAGAGGCTTCCAACAGTCCAAGGGTGGTTGGAAGTCAGAAAAATGAGGTCTTTTAAAAAAAGCGGGGTTTGGTATTTGTTCTGGTGTGTCTGATGGCTTACAGCAGGGATCTCTTAGTGCCCTGTGTTCTCTCGGGAGGGTGAGGCTGTGGCTGCGCCTCTTCACTGCCATTCCCTCGGGAAGGGACACGGTGCCACTGCCAGGGACGGGGGGAATCGCCCCGTCCGAGGTCAGGGTCGGGCTGTCGGGGTGTCTGTGTCTCTCAGGACTGCTGGATCACTCTGTGTGTGCCCAGGCCTTGTGGATAGGCACCAAGTCCTGCTGTGTCCGGTGGAGACAGCAGCAGGGAACAACAGGGAGGCTCCAAGTCCAGGTTTGTGGAGGTGCTTCCAGGGTTGTGTGGAGGTGCAAACAAGGTGTTTCCCTCTCTTCCCCTTCCCCATCACAAGGTAGCTGCTCTTGCTGCATTCCCGCAGAACAGGCAACGTTGGGTCTTTCCCTCATCCTGCTGCTGTGATTAATCATCTCGCCCACTTTAAACCTCCTCCTCTCCACACCCTCCCGTGCACAGGGTGCTGTGGGACAGGTCCCTCTTTAATTACACACCCGAGCACAGGGATTGCTGAAGGTGCTTGTGCCACACGCACAGGTGTGCACTGGCCCTCAGCTGGGAATTGTTCCCTAAGCACTTCTTAAAGAATTCAAAGGGTGCAGTTACTGGCTGTGACTCTGAAGCGTTTTGTCTCTGTGTGATCTTGTGATGCAGCTTTGCAAAGTTTTATTTGCCTGCTTTGGTCAGCACAGTTCAGTGCTTGGGGCTGGGTCAGGAGCGCCGGGTTCTCCTGGCTGTGGGACCTGGGAGCAGCAGCGTTGGCCCTGCCCTGCTCTGCTCACCCAAGCCACAAATGCTGCTGTTACCCTCTGTAAAGCAGGATTTGGGGTTTATGCAGCACTTGGGGCTTTCTTGGACATATGGGATTTGTTGGGTGGGTGGGTTCCTTTCCTGTGAAACCCCCTCAGGAGAGCTCTGTGCTGCTCCCTTCCCGATGGGGTGTGGGCAGCCCCAGGGTTCCAAGCTGTGGGCAGCCGGATTTGGTTGGCAGAGAGGGGAGTTGGAAGTGGGAGGCTCTGCACAGGTGGGTGTCAGGGGGGCTGAACATTCTTCCAGGTATTGGCTTCCCATCAGTCTTTGCCCACATGCTGAGTGCTGTGGGACTCGCTGTCTTGGGAATGTCAGTGTGTCAACATGTTTGTGTCAGACGGAGGGTGAGAACACAAGCTTAGTTCTTGCCTTGCTTTGAGAGTGTTTTCAAGTGCCATGTGGCTTTTGGAAATATCCATATGCTCATACAGGTTACCTCAAATGCTCCATCAGGGAGTTGCTGTGAGCTGAGACTGTGGTGTGAGGAGTGTCACAGGAGTCTGGGTCTCAGGTGAGGAGGGTCAGGAGGGTCACATTGCATTGAAGATGCTGAGGAGGTTGGAACCAAGGCAGCTACTGCTGCTGATGGGTGCAGGATGTGAAGTTGCAGTGTCCCGTGGTGGCAGGGGTTGGGGGCTGGAGCAGAGCTGAGGCACAAGGTTCCCGGGTGTTTTTCCAGTTGGCCACGTTACACACCTTCCCAGGAGCAGTTGCAGGGCTCACCTAAGGTTTGTACTCTGCCCTGTCATGGAAGGAGCAGTGAAACACATCCACGATGTGCATTTACTTATTTCCTGTGCCCTGCCCAGGCCTGGCACCAGCGCTGGCTGGGGGATCCTGAACAGCCCTGTGAAGCCCCAAGGGTGGTTTGTGCTCAGGTGCTTACAAGACTCAAGTGCCCTGAGGGGATGTTTGTGAGGTTCCCGGATGGCTTTTTGATCTGTATACCCCAGCTTCTCATCCTGCCATTGAGCTGTGTGAGGAATTTTGGGAACAAAACCACAGCTGTGCATGTCACCGACTCTGGGATATTTGAGTGATGAGATCCTGACGTTTCCACGGCCTCGTTCTCTCCACTTGTGTCTGCAGTCCCAAAACTGAGGAAATGTCACTGCAGATCGGAGTGCAGATCTGAGCACAGCCAGAGCTCTCTGTGTCCCGCAGGGAGTAGGGATGCAGAGCTCAGCTGGGTATGTTTGACAGATGGGTTTGGGCACTTCACAGTGCAGTGCAAAGGTTCCAGCTTGGCCTGGACGGGATGAGCTGCAGGAGCAGGGTCCAGCCATCCCCAGCTCTTCTTTCCCGGGGTCAGCTGTGCCAGGGGAAACACTGCAGCTGGCAGGTCTAATAAACTCCTGTCTCCTGAGGCTGCACAGTTCCTGGATCCAGCAGGAGGGGAAGGCAGGTGAGGGCATGGAGGAGGAGTGTCTCATTTGCCTTCTGCTCCCTGCATGCAGCAGGCTGTACCCCAACAGCAAGGGTTGGTGAAGTGGGGCTGCTCAACTCGGTGCTCTGGGTCCCCTCTGGCTGTGGAAGGCCCTTTGGCAGGGAGCAGAACTTTCTGGAGATGAATGGTTGGAACAGTATTTGGTATCTTGGGAGCAGCTGAGCCAAGAAACTCTTCATCCAGCGGGATTTTTGTGAGGTAATGCATCACTTTAGTGAGACTGAAAGATAAACAGGATAGAAAGGATATAGGTGAAATGTGTGACACGGAGTAGAGATAATACAGAATCAAGGAAATACACCCAGGCCATGTCAGACCAGAGGGAAAGCCCCTCGCAGCTGCCCTGGGACAAGGGGAAGGCAGTTCCTGGAGGCTGAGCCGCTCCTGTGGCAGTGCCCGAGGGGCTGCCAGGCTGCCTCTCAGCAGAGAACATGTGCTGATGCCTGCACTCCGTGTGAGCCCCTCGCCTTTCCCAGGCTGTGCCATCCACTCCTGCTCTGTTCCGCTCCTCGGATGCAGCTGTGGAGTGCTGTAGTGCTCTGGCTGTGGAATCTTTTCAAGGTGAAGTGTCCTCAAGATGAGAAGGTGCCTCTGAACACAGGTGATGGCCATTTCCTCTTGTCACTGCAGCACCAGCTCTTCCCGATGCTGAGCTGGCACTGTCACTGTCCCAAACAGCTCGCTCTGGAGCACAGCTTAGTCATGGAAATGAGATAAATCCTATTTCACAGAAACTGGTAAAAATAAAACTGTTGAGGGTTGATTTGTTTCTATAGCAACCGACTGGCGAAGTGAACACAGCTGCTGTCTGCAGGAGGGAGGAAAACAGAGCTGGAAATGTCGGTGCACCTGGGCTGGCTGTCGGCAGCAGAGAGCCTGGGGGGCTGGGGAGGGGGCAAAGGCTCAAATAAAGACAGGGCAGGAAGGTGTGAGCTGCCTTTGGAATGAAATTGGAGCTGGAGTGCATGAATGTGCCTTTTACACAAAACATGGAGAGCCTGTGTGATAGCCTCAGAGCTCTTTATGTCCTGTTTCCTGGCGGACTGCACTCCTGCACCCTCATGGGTGGGTAATGCCCTGCTCCAGGTCAGGCAGGGTGTTGATGCCACACGGTACCTGTGTGTCTGTCGTGTCATGTGCATGTTTCTAAACCTGAATCTAAAATTACTTTGTCCTGGCACTGTGGCTCAATGAGAAATGTTCAGCTTGCAGAAGTTTGGACGAGTCAGATTGGAGCTAAACTTTCTCAATTACCCTTTAACTCAAACTGAACGTGGCTCTGGATGCTGGGCAGGGATTTCTGCAGATGTTTGTATCCTGGAAGAAAATCCAGTTGGGCCTCCAGACTGCTGGATAAGGGGCTTAAGTTTGGAACTATTTTTATCTCGACAATGTGTAGATTTGTGTGGTTTTTACTTTTTCCTAAGCCAAGGATTTTATCTGGCTCTGGCACACAGAGGGTGTTAAGGTGGCTGTTTCCCCAGGGTTAGTGAAGGTGAGCTGCTTAAATGTCTGGGAGGCTGCAGGATGCAAAGGTCTGGGACTGTGTTTTTAGGTACGTGCTTGACTCACTGACATGTCCCGCCTCGCCTGGCTGTTGAGGGTTTCAGGTGAAAATCAGTGTAAAGCAGGATGCTGAGGGAATTGCAGGAGGAGGAATGTGTGTGTGGGGCTTTACGGAACGCTCTGCAGGAGCCTGAGTTATTCAGCTGAAGGAAAGTTGAGCTTGAGTTGGTGTTTAGGTTTGGTAAACCCAGGTACATTCGCACTCCTCCCTTGTTATTTAAACACCTGGTTTCTTTTAAAGGGAAATTAGATTTAAAAATAAACCTCAAGCTTTTTCCAGCTCAAAGGAAATGTCTGTAGTGCCACTTACTGAGGACACAAGAACAAAACCCTGTCTGAGAGTGAGTGCCATAAATATTATGTAAATACATTATCTCATTAGATTTCTATCTAATCCTGTTGCCTGCTGTTGTGCAGACTCCTGGGGTGAGCAAGGCTGGAGATGTCATAGGTGGTCTTTCAAATCTAATACTGAAGTGTGTTGGAAATTAGGTGAAACGACTTTTGCCTCATCCTAATTAAGACACTGAGAAATCCGCTCAAGTTTGGCATTACAAAGCGCCTGGTTTTAGAACAGAATCCGATTCCAGAGGCCGGGTGCCTGCTGAGGTTTGAAGCACCCCCCATGCAGGGACTCAGGTGGGCTCCCCAGGCCCTTCCTCACTGCTCTTGGTTTCAGAAATCAGCACGATTTTTTTAGGAATCAGAAACAGGATTATTATAAAGCTTTAAGCTCTGAAGACTTCAAAGCTTTGCGTCCTGATCTTGATTCTGTTACAAGGACAGTGAAATCCATCAGATGACTCAAGTAAGGGACTGTGTGTCCTGTGGACTTGTGTTGGTGTTTTCCTGGTGCTTCTTTCTGGTGGTTGTTTAAGCGATGGTTTCCTGCTGCACAGTGGGAACTCTGATAGAGCTGAGTGCCATGTAAGAGATGTTTGAGTGACCTCGATTCATCCCGTGATCCCCATGGATGACTTGTGGCTGTCCTGGAGTGTTTTTAGTAACCACCTTTGCATGATTTTCAATTACTGCATTGCCCCTGTGGTCCCTTCACAGCTCCTTTCCACCTGGTGTAGGCTGAAGCTGTGTCTGAGCTCCTGTGGCTTATCTCCTTTGGATCAGAACAGCTGAAAACAGAACTCTGAGGATGTGTGGAATTAGTGCTGGATTTGGCATTTTGGAAATATTTCCTATAATCGCAACAAAAATTATTTCACAGAAGGAGTGAAACAGGGTGTGACCTTGCCATTCCTTTTCACTGAAAATAAAGACTAAAGAGAATTTGTTTAAAAGCTCTGAGGATCCTGGTTGTTATATGGGTGTGAGCTGTTACAGCTGAGATATAATTATTTGCTGGGGCAGAGTCACAGTAACCCTGAAATTGCTTGAAGTAATGGAGAGTTTTATCCTGCATAAATTTAGAAGTCTGACTGGCATATGTACATTCCTCCTGTACATTAAAAATGTCAGGCTGGGAGAGGCTCTGCTGAAAGCAGCTCCTGGCTGGGAGAGCTGTATTGAACAGAGAACAGGCTCAGAGCTGGGTCTGTTCTGCTTGCAGAGAAGTGAGCAGAAATATTTCAAGGGATTTGGTACAGATTATGTTATATATGTTTCTCATAGAAAATGAGTTTTTTTCTGGTGAGGAAGAAAGCTGTTTGAGGCCGGCTTGTCAAAGTCAGAGCTGGCATGTGGGTGAAACCAGGACTGGAAGATGCAGATCCACCGTGAAATGTGTGGGAATACCTCTCTTTGCTGCCTGTTCCATTATTGGTTCAGTTTTCCAGCATTAGGGGTTGGTGCAGCTGCCTCTGAGGGCTCCTGGGGAGCAGTCCCTGCCCTTCCCCGGGGCTCTCCGAGCAGGGCAGGACTGTCACACTCCATGGACTCAGTTTGACTGCCTGGCTCATGCCCTCAGCTCTCAGCACTCGTGAGATTCAGCTCTAGCCTTATCTCTGTACAGATAGCGTGGACAAATAATGACAACTGTCTAGGAGCTATCTCGGGATTTGGGAATAATTTCCTGCCTCGGCCATTCACTCTTGTTCCTGCTCTCTAACAGACTGGATTTCAAGGATGCTTCTGGAATAAAAGGATGTCCTTTCTGATTCCCATCCTTCTTTTCCTGAGCTTTCTTAGGAACTGTTGTCTTAAGTCAGTACTTTCTCTGTGGCACACACCAGGAACAAGCAGGGCTGATCACAGTGACCACAGAGCTCTGTGACTGCTCAGGTGTGTCCCCTGTGCTGCCATCCTGGTGTAACTTCTGTTTGCCCTCCTCCTCTTGCTGTCTTTGCTTTCTCCTGTCACTTGCTCTTTGGGCACCAAATTAAAAAAGCTCATCAAGAAGGAATGTCTCTGGAGTGAGTGGTATGTCGGTGCCTTGTTTGTGTCCCGCACTGTTGCCAGTTAATCTCTCCTCGCTGCCTTTAGCCCTCAGGAACTCCTGGTTAAGCTGGAGCTGGGATTTGATACAGGCTTAAATGGAGCCATGTGGATGAGTGGCTGGGCTGCTGTTGTGGGCTGTGTTCAAGGGCAAAGTCTGCTCCAAACGCTTCAGTGGAAGCTTTGTTGTGGCTCAATTCTCCAGTCCCGGGTCCCCTTCCTCGAGGGCCTCGCCTCCCATCCTGGTTCTGGTGTTGAGTATCAGAGCAACTCAATTCCTTTTCACTCCAGCACATTGTTTCTCATGCCTGTCCTGGTATCCTGGTCCAGTGCCCAGGGGTCCCTCCTGGTGTCTGGGGGTCTCCCTGTGTGTAGGGAATGGAGCACTGCAGTGCCAGCACCGGTTCAGAGTCCTCCTGTCACTGATCTGGGCAATGTCACAAGGGAAGGGGGATGGTTGTGCGAATCTCTGTCTCACTGGTTTCAGTCTCCCTAAGGCAAAAGTGCACTCTGCGTGCAGTTGTTGGTACAAAATAATTGCATTTGCTTTTTTAATTGCTGTAGGGAAAGGGTAATTCGGTCCCTGGATCTCTCTTTCTCTGGCTCTGCTTGACTTGGCCTATTTACCTGCTTTTCATCTGCCCCAGGTCAGACACGTCGCGGGTCAGTGTTCCAGGCATCAGGGTTGGGCAGCAGCCAGGTTGAGAGGGATGTGAGCAGAATTTGGGAAGGGGTGGGCAGCAGCCAGGCTGAGAGGAATGTGAGCAGGATTTGGGAAGGGCTGGGAAGCAGCCAGGCTGAGAGGGACGTGAGTGGATTTTGGGAAGCGGTGGGCAGCAGCCAGGCTGAGAGGGACATGACCAGAATTTGGGAAGGGCTGTGCAGCAGCCAGGCAGAGAGGGACGTGAGTGGGAGTGACATGGCACAAAGTGGAGGAGCAGTGCCCAGGCAGGAGCTGTGGTGACCCAGAGGAGCGCTGGAGCGTGGCCGGCTGGGCCAAGTGGGCTGACCTTGAGCAGTCTTTTAGTGCTGAGATGGGAAGAACATGGGGCTGGGTTTATTGTCCTTGTTCAGAGAGGTCTGAGACTTCACCAGGAGGAGGGTGTCCCTGTTAAAATAAACTATCACCATCCCTATACTCATCTAGGTGCAAAGTTCCTGCTAGAAATCCCAAATTCCCACTAAAATGTGTATTGGGACAGATCTCTCTGGGTGCTGGAAACAAACTTTGAGGTGTTGTGATCCCATTGATGTTGTCTGACAGTGAGCAGGGGTGACACGTTTTCTGCCATCCCAAAACATTTAACTGGCACATCCCTTCCTGTGCAAGGGCACTGGCTGACGAGGGAGGGAACATTCTCTGCCACAATTTTTTCTGCACAAGTTCCTTTTGATGACATTTTTACTCCAAGCTCAGAGCTTTGTGCCTGTCAGAAGGGAACAGCGCAGATGGACATGTTCAGCTCCAGACACGATGCTCCATTGCTGTTGGCTGACTGACATGTCCCATGGGATTCTGCAGCTTGTTAAATCATCTCACAAAGGAGAAGGGGGAGGGAAAGCCCAGTGCGAGGTTGCCAGCTGTAGCCAGCTCAGTGCTGCAGCATCAGCTGCATAGTGGTTTTGATCAGGAATTTGTGGCTGCCCAGGCAGTTTCCTTCCATTTCTCGAAGTGCTGGATGGAGGGAAGGCCAAGGGAAAGTCTGGTACCTTTCTAGGGAATTGTGGTTCAGTTGAACCTGGCAGCTTGCACCATCTACATGTATCTTGCTAATTTTCTCTGTCTTTTTCTTTTTTTAATGTTGTATTTGTTTCCACTTAATGGCATCTTCTCCAGTGCTGTGGGAGCAGAACTGAGTTGCAAACAGAGTGGGGAATGTTTACCTGAGCAGTGCTCTGGTTCCTGTTTGCACTTCCAGCTCTGGGCTGGTTTATGACATTCATAATGCTGCTCATTGAATTTCTGCAGGAATGTTTTGGTTCCTTCTGCTCCTGTTCCTCAAAACCCCATCTAGTCACATGCAAAAGAAGAGAATGGGCCACAAACTCGGTATTTAGTAAACCTTAATGAGAGATTTGTCAGCATTTGGCAAATGTCAAATCTCTATCCTCTTTTAGAGGTCACTTTCCCACCTCAAATGAGCTTGGCAGCTTCAGAACTTCATGTCAAACCCTCCATCTCCGTGCTGGGTGGCTGCCTTCCAGTTTTCCCTGCTCTTTCCCTACCATTGTGCTGCCTTTAGACAGGATGTGGACAGGGGGATGCTCCTGCTGCTGCACATATCAGACCCCAGAGCTCCTGGACCCCTCTCCAAAGACACTGCTTGGCTTTCTCTGACTCGATGGCTGACACTTTTTGCACTTCTCCCAGCAAAGCTTGGTCCCAAGGTCAGAGCTGGTGTTTTAGAGCCTGTATTGTGTGGGACTGCTCCTGCTCCATGGCCTGTCATCAGCTGGGAGTGCTCCTTAATGGGAGTGGGTTGCAGAGTGCCTGTAATGCTTTTAAGAATAAAGGGCAGCATATGCACTCAAACAGAGCTGGATTTTTCCTGTCCTGCAGCTCTTTATTTGCCCCTGCTCGGAGGGATTCTCTGATGCAGCACACGCTGCACGCCTGACCCGGCCTTTCTGTCCCCACTGCCACCCCCCACCATACATTAAGCTTAAATAAATGCATTTTCACTGCCAGGAGCCATCCATAAGGCTAGGGCTGCCCTCTTCCTAGTGGGGGATTTTAGCTTGGATGGACACATTTCTATTAGTGATGCCAGCCCTGTCTGGTTCCTTTGCAGCATGAGCTGCAAGCCGAGGAGTTAAATGTGTGGTTGTTGTAGGTCTGTGCCAACCCAAAACAGCGTCCTCTGGGAATGGGGAGTGGGACATGGCAGAGTGGTTCTGAGTGAAGCAGATGAGCTCACCTTCTGCCTCTCAGTTCCTGAACTGATCCTTCACAGGCTGCTGTCACTTTGCAAACCTGTGCAGGTTTCCTGCTCCTGGCTACCCACTGCACCTGAAGAGTCAATGGCTCTGCTCCATTCCATGGGAGAAGGGATGATTTGGCCATCAGAAGATCAATTGCAGCATAGTGTTGCTCCACTGGTGGAAATGCTGGTTTCTCACAGCACACTGTTGACCTTACAGTGGCTGAACTGTCTCTGGATGTTGGGCAACAAGGTTGAAGCTGTTGGCAATTGTTGAGAACTGTTGCTTCACTCGGAATGAGCTGGTAAAGTGGGAGCTTGAGGTCTGACTCTGTGCAGAGGGCCAGGCATGGCTCTGACTGCTCTGGTGTGTCAGTGCCTCAGACTGAACCTGAGGGCTTTCCCTGGAATCCCTGGTCAGTGGCTCTGCTGGGAGCAGGTCTCGTTACAGAGCCCGGGCTCGGCAGCTCTTGTGCCGGCTGTGGTGTTGTGTGATGTCAGCTGCGTCACTTCCATGTGCCCTGCCTTTATTAAGGTCACTGCTTTTCCCCATCCATTCTGGCATCTTGTACTTGAGCTCATGATCCTTTGACTTTGAGGAAAACCTACCTGCTTTTCTTACAGCAAATGAAGATCTGGACCAAGAATTGGAGGAGTGCAGAAGTGGAAGCTCATGGCTTTGGCTTCCTCTGCAGCTGCTCTGATACTTGGAATCTGACCAGCTGCTCCCCCTGGACTTTCCCAAAATGTGCCAAGAGGGCCTGAGACAGTATTGCTTCTGATCCAGCCACGTTCTCCCTTTCCCCAGCAATACTCTGCTTTAACCTTCTCCAGCCTTGCATCAGCTGTTTGTTTGTGAAAAGCTGTTGTGGTATGTGGTGCTTAGGGTGTGCAGGCAGCGGAGTCCCCGCTCTGCTGGGAGTCCCACCATGCCAGACCCTTCTCGTTGGTGAGGTGGCTGCAGCAGTGCCTTCCTTACTCTTCAGAAAAACATAAGCAGCTTTCTAACCCTGAGGCCTTGCCTGAAGCGTTTGGGTTGTTTGTGTTCCCTCTGTAAGCAGGAAATACCAAGCGAGGGTCGCATTTGGTTGCAGGAATCCAGTGGCTGTATGGATGTGGATAGCTGGGATGTGTGACTGGCCTGCTGTGGTGGCCTCCGGGCAATGGACTGGAGGGAATCCACCTCCAGCCCTCACTGCCCTCCTGACACTTTGTCTCTAAGGCTTTGAGTGAAGTACACGAACATCTGGGGCCAGTGCTCAGCTGCTTTAAACTTCCTGGTGACCTTGAGCCAAGCCACTCGTGTTTGCTGGGGTCTCATCGTGTTTTTTGTCTTTGGTGTTGGGGGTGCGACAGCCTCTGCTCTGCACAAGCACTCTGAGCTCTCCTGGTGCTTCCCTAACCCACGTTAGTGAGACCAGAAACCACCCCAAATGTTCATCATTTGAGCTGAAAACAGTGAGTTGTTCTCCAGGCTTGGCCTTGCTCTAGCCCCTTGCCTGGGATGGTTTTGTGAGCAAAGTTACTGCAGTTGGGAAGAAAGAAATGGAAAAGCAATATGGTCTTGTTTAATGGAACTTTGGGGTTTTACTGTGACCTAAAGCATGTGCTTTATTCAGCAGTTTTCACAAGCAGGAGGCTTTATTTAAGGGCTACAGCACTTGCTGAATCATGAGACAAGAGAAAACCGAGTGCAAGAAATAGTCTAAATGAAGCAGATTTTGCTGTTTTCAGAGCTTTTCTGATGTCCTCAATGTTCAGTCTTAATTGCCTTAAGCAGATGCATCAGCATCGTTAGATGCTACCCTGGTGCAGCAAAGGGCAGGTGAGACCTGGGTCAGAGACCACTAAGGTAAGAGCAACCCCCTCTTTGATGTGAAGGGGTTTATTGGGGGAGAAAAGAAATGAAAAAGCAGAAGGGGTCAAATTGGGTGCAGACCTGTATTTACAGCATTCTCCTGCCTGTGCTGGGACCCAGGTTTCTGTTTAATCAGAAACAGCCCAAAGTCACAGTATACACAGAGAGTTCTGGGCTTTGTGCTCTGCTTTTCTCAGCACCCTGTTTCCACAGCTCAGGAGAACTGTGTGGCCTTTCTGGCAGAGCTGAAGAGGAAGAGGAGGGAAGGGAGTGATGCACTTCACTGCAGTCCCCACATCTAAATATAAATAGTTCTCCTCTTGGATCCTTCCAGTCTGATCTTCTGGGTGATTTGACCTTTCTTTGATAAAAGCTTTCTTTATTTGCAGGAATAAAAAGGCAAAGGGGAAGAGAGGACACAGCAGATTTTTTTTTAAAATATCTTTATATCCTGGCGATTGGTTTCCGCAGCACCCAGCGCTCACTGCTGGGCCAGCTCCCTCCTGGGCTTCAGCTTTCCTCCTCCTCTGAGCTCCTTGAACAAACTTTGCATTTTCCTCTGAAGCATTGACCTGAAGATTTCTAAGGAAGTTTAGGGAAGTGTTTTATCACAGGGACACCACGCTCCAATGGGGACGGATGTCCCCAGGCTCTGGTCCCCAGCCCTGCCCACTGCACCACTGCCCCTGGTTTTGCTTGTTTCATAACTTCAGCTGAAAGAAACACTTGTGTTAATTGCTGCTGGTTTTTCATGTGTTCACCCTCAAGCAGTTTGAGCTCAGCATCCAAATACAGCTCAGTTTAATGTGTAAAACCACGGGACTCTGGCACTGCCCAGGTTACAGCCCCAGCAAAGGCAGCACAGGTGCAACGTTAGAACTGCTCTAGACTGCACACAAGGCTTTCTGGCACTAGTTCTAACCATTAATTGCCACTTTAAATCCAGCAATAAATTATTTGGGCAACCACAGTGCAAGAGCCCACTGCCAGGAACAAACCAGAGCTGAGCACTACTCAATCCCCTTCATGCTTCAGGACTGCCAAGCTGGATCGGGCAGGGCATTCCTACACTCATTCTGTGAGGGGGTTTTTGGTGTCTCACTGACCTTTTGGATGTGGTTTAAGCCATCATCCTGTGAATAATGGCTGGAGGTGCACTGCATGTGTGTATTGGTTTGCTGTTTGCTCACAGAGAACAGGGTGGTGTGTGCTGTGCAGGATGCCTCAGGATAAGCCTCTGATCCTTTGCAAATTGGATTTTGTGGCTCACTTGCCTGTCCTCTTGGATAAAGTTTCCCCTTAGCTGCCTCTCCTCTAGCAGAGCTCGGGTCCGTCTCAGGACTGCAAAGCCTTTTATAATGCTCTGCAGATCAGGAGTCACTTGGAAGGGACAGGGACAGACTTTCCATTTCCCACTCAAACACGCTCCAGAGTGAGCCTGCTGCTTCATTCCCTTCTGAACTTCCACTCAGTCTGCAGGAGATTCCCATTGGTTTGGTGCCTTTCCTGCTGGTTTTGCACAGTGTGGCACTGAGATGTTCTTGGCTACCAGGCCCCCAGTGATGACTGTTGGTTTGAGAAAGCCTCTGGGTCATGAGTCGTTGTGATTTTGTGCTGGGGAGGAGATGGATTGCTCAGGAAGGGCCTGCTTCAAACAGAGCCATAGCTGGCTGATTTTAAACCAGTTCAGTTGGGGATTAGAGGATGCTGTTAAGTTTTACTCCTAAAGAAAACATTGCATGAAAATTAGCACAAGTGGGATTGTCAGGGCTTATAATAAGCCCTGTGTAATTCCTGAAAGGATGAAATGTCAAACAGGCCAGCACACATGGATGATGGGTTGTACTGGAAAGGGCTATCATCAGGAAAGGTGAACAGTTCCAGTTTGCTTATAAGAATGTACTGGTTTGAGTTCCGTGCCTGTTCTGGGAGAGGGTGGTGGCCCTGGAGAGGGGCAGCAGAACCACACTCCTTTCACAGCGAGCTCGGGCCTCTCGCTTGTGCCATTCTCTGCTGATGTGAACAGGACCTTCCAGGGGTTGGGGGAAGAGTAATCCTTGCCAGGGTTAATTCTTAAAGCTGTGCTGTTTGACTTTTGAACAAGGGAGGGAAGCTAATGCTCTCAGAAGTGCTGGGAGACCACCTAGTCTTCCATACAGGCTTCCAACAGCTGACAGATGGAAGTGATTTTGGGACAGTGAGAAGTCAGTGTGGAATCACACTGGTGACCAAGGGCAGGCTCTGTATCCCACAGTCTTTGACTTACACCCACCCCTTGTGACTCGTGCAGTGGAGAACGAGAGTTTCCCAGAGCCATCAGAATTCTTCAGCGGGGTGTGAATTAGCAGTGGGTCGATGGTTTGCTGTCTCTTGTGGTTCAGTCTAATAGACACACGTTCCTCTGAAGATGCTTTTTGGCAAGCCCGTGTGTGGCTCAAGGATGTGTGGCAGTGGGAGCTCTGACTGGAAAGCAGGGGGGTGTGGTAAAGCAGAGGATGTGCTGGTGTGTGCTGACACACTGACCCCTCCGCTCCCCACCCTGCTCTGCGCTCCGTGTGACTGCCCCTAACCACAGCTGTCCAGACACGCACCTTGGCCTGACAGCTCTGCTGACCCTGCCCTTGCCCTCTCCCTGTTTGGTGTTTGCCTAAGTGTTCCCTGTCCGTTTTCTGTCTTGCAGCATCTGGAGAGGGCCAAATGTGAACTGCGTTGACAGCACTGGATACACCCCGCTGCACCACGCTGCTCTGAATGGCCATAAGTGAGTGCTGTTCCCGAGCCCTGGGTCGCAGGGGGTGGGTGCTTTGTGCTTCCCTGGCCACGGCTGTGTGGTTCATTCACCAGCCTGAGGCACTGGTACAGCACTGGTGCAGCACTACTCCATCTTCAGGGGAAGTGGAGAATGTCAGTGCTTTGGCTGCTGCAGTCCAAACCCTGAGGTTTTCAACCACCCTTTTATTTCTAAGCAATTTGGATAAGCTGTAACATTGTGTGAAAGGGGCTCCCCCTGTGACAGTCCCTGCAGTGTGTCTGGTGTCCAGGGTGGTCTGGGCCAGCACTACTTTACAATTGCCTTGTGTGCATACGACATTTTTAAGTAACTCCAGTCTTCACTCTGGCAGATCTCCTGTTGCTCATTGCTGCCTGATATTGAGAAATGGAATTGAGTTAAAATCTTTATTCACCTTCATTGTGCTGGTGCAATTCACTTTGCAGCAGAGGCTTGTGGCTGACTTCAGCCCCTGCTCAGCTCCATTAGTGTGAGAGTAACATGGATCTTTCCTGAGCTCATCTCAGCAGTATTTTATTTGTATATTTTAATTTTTCATTTTATTTTCATTATATTTTATATAATTATATATTTTAATATAATTTTATATTCTAGTTTTAACTTTCAATGTACATTTTTAATTATTATAATTTTTTACTTCCTCACTCAGCATTTAGTAAGAACATTTAAATTTCTCGTCTCAAGAGGATCTCTGAAACATTCCTCTTCGTGTTACCTCTTTGAGCAATGCTTGCTGCAGGGTGTAAGCTGTGAAACAAGGACTGACTGTCTCACTGGAGTTCCTGTCTCTTGCAGGGATGTAGTGGAAGTTCTGCTGAGGAACGACGCGCTCACCAACGTGGCAGACTGTAAGGGCTGTTACCCCCTGCACTTGGCAGCCTGGAAGGGAGATGCTGACATAGTGAAGCTCCTCATCCACCAGGGCCCTTCACACACCAAAGTGAATGAGCAGGTCTGCCTGGTTTTCTCTAATATATCATTGATTCACTTCCCTCCCGTGGAGAGAGACTCCTTCAGCTGACTCCTGACCCTTCCCAAACCAGTGGCAATGGTTATAAGGTCCTACTTGCTGGTGGGATAAGAGGGGCACTGCCTGAAGCAATACATTGAGTTCTGAGTTAGTGGTAGGATGAGAAGGGTGTTTAAGTTTGATGGAGAGACACGTAAACATGAGAACTGCTCAACACTTAGGAAGTGGGCTCCTGCTTCTGGGCTTCTAAAACTAACCCACAGTTTTCCTTGCAGTTGCTGGATAGCTGAGCAGGTTTCTAGTTCTGCAGAGGATCCACTGGCTCCCTCCTTTGGGAACTAATCCAGGCAGCTTTGTTTAGTCTCTTTGGCCGTGCTCTCTTAGCTGCTCTCCTGGCTTGTCTCTGGCACTTGCTCCAGTTCAGTAATTTGTAAGTTCTAAGATAATTTTAACTCTACTTGCCCCTAGAGAAATCCCTAGCTTAATCTTAAAGAATTATTTTCTCAATCAGGCAAGAAAAAAAGCCTCTTGGATTCCTTCCCTTTGTCAAGCTGACAGTTTCGGGCTGTGATGCAGAAGGAAAGAGGGGCATGAGACAGCTCTGTCCACTCCAGAGGGCTGGCTCCTGTGGAGCTGCCCCAGGGACATCAGAGGTATCTTAAAATTCCAGGCTACTTCTGAAATGCTGCTGCTGGAAGACCCAAATACTCCCCTTGTTTCAGAGTTTAGTTTAAAGGAACTGATTTCCTGAGTGAGGCCAGCTGAGCAGTGTCACTGAACTGCAGCTGCCTGGGGGAGCCTGGCAGACACACGGGGACAGGCCCAAATCAGGTGGTTAAAGCTGCAGTGGGCCATGCTTGTCCTGTCCTTAAGGCAGGAACATCTGATGTCCCTGTGAATCGACTCCCAAACCACTCCGGTGTTCTTCCAGGAGGAGAGGAATAAACCAAAATAGGTTTGCCTGCCTTAGTGCCACCAGGCTAAACCTGAACATTCATTCCAAAGGTAATTCCCAGGTAGGTCAGACACCCCTGGCTCAAGTTCAGCAAATTCTGTCACAGTCAAGGTGAGCAGCTGGGGACTGGGAGTCCCTGCTATTGATTTGCCCCATGGTGTGTACTTTTTCAAAAACTGGGGAGCAAACTCCTTTCAGAGACAGGTTTAGGAGTCCCAGTCCTTCTTTGTGGGGACCCAGTGCCACACTGAAGTTTCCCAGGATGGGTAACTCAATGCACCAGGCTGCCCCAGGGATAAATGCTGCTAAAACACCACAGAATGAGAAATCTGGTTGTAATGCAATTCCCTACCACCCCTCAATTGAGCAGGAATAATGAGGAGTGTGTGTTTTAATGTCTCTGGTGCTGGTGGTTAATCATGTCTCCAGGCACAGCTGCAGGCACTCAGTCTGCTTGAGTGCAGGTGGCCCTTTACAATCAATCTGATAAGAACTGAACGAGGGCCCTGAGTGTAAATGTTCTGCTCTGAGCAGGGCAGGCAGAGGGGAGATCTTTGCAAAAGATCCTGAGCTTAGTATGATCCTTGCAGGTAATGTTTCATTAATGTCTGTTTAGCAGGAACCTTGTTAAATGAGAGAAGTCAGCTGAGGAGCCTGTGCTTGGAGCCTGGTCCATGCACTGCACAGGGGTCCACGTTACAGCAATCCCAGCTGGAATGGCTTTTGCTGGTCATGGCTCTGACTGGAACAAGATGCTGTGTTCTGGCATTCCACCCCTTGGAGTCACCCATTGCTTTGTTGCTGTATCTCACCCATTTCATTATCACATTTTTTTCTTTTTCCTCTTCCTTTTTGTAGAATGCTCTTGAGATCAAAGAACTCAAAAAGTACGGCCCCTTTGACCCATATATCAATGCCAAGGTGTGTACTTTGCTGTCAGCATTTCACTGCATCATCACTCCAAGCTGCACTCGCGTGCTTCCAGGTGCAATAATACCTGTTCACTTAGCAGCTGCTTGGGGAAAAGGAAAATGGGACCATTGATTTACTGTGGGTTTCTCTCTTCAAAGCAGTTATAGAAACATAATTAAAGGGAAGCTTTTCCTTACTTTCCTGGGGGCTCCTTCCTTGCTTAGCCTTGTAGGACTCGCAGTGATGGTCAGTTTGCTTGATTGGGCTGGATGACTTCCCAAAGGTAATGCTACTTCAATTAAATGTTTTAGGTTTTGTTTCATGTGCTGATGTTGCTGATAAATGCAAAGAGAAGGAATTTTTTTCCCTGCTTAACCATGGATGCATTTTCTCTGTGGGCTGTTTGGAGTAAATTTTGATGCCTTTTCTCCTACCAAATGCATAATGCTGTGTGTGTTGTTTGAATGGACAGTTAATTCCTGTGGTGGTGGTGGGGAGAAGGGAGGGCAGAGACGTTCCTGCCTCCCTTCCCAAGTCCTCCATGTCCTGCTTACTACATCAGTCTCTCTCTTTTGATGTTCAGTCTGTGGTGTTGTTTGACCCTTCAGCCCTGGTCTCCTGTTCTGTTTTCTGGCCTGTTTTGCTCCTCTCTTGTTTTCAGTTGTTCTTTAGCTAGCAAAGGCACAACATCATCTTGTGACATGTGCCGAGACCGAGCTGTCGAGGAAGCAGATCAAGTTCCTGGTGGTGTTTTCTCAGACAGCATTTTTCAGTTTTATTTCTAGGGAAGCTGCAAGCCAGGGATGGCAAACAATCTGCTGCTCTGTCCTGAGAGACCTCTGATGTGAGCCACAATGCCACAGCTGCTTCCAGCCAGTTATTTTGGATCCAGCCATTCATGGCAGACTTCTGTCTCTCAAAGTTTCCCTCTGCTTGGTCTGCAGGACCTTAGAAGCACACAGCCAGAGTTGCTGTGCTTGCTGGGGGTTAGGGGTGGTTTTACAGAGCCCTGTTCCAGGCTCACCAGTGCCCACCCTCTGGGCACAGACATGTTCCCATGAAGCTCATCCAAATTGGGGATTTTTACAAAATTCCAGATGGGAATTTTATGCCAGCAAATGTCTTCTGTGCAAACTTCATAGTTGGGCAGTTCAGTTGCCTGAAAGGAGCTTCCTAAAACATTGTCAAAAACCAAGTGAAATCTTACACCCTCCAGTATTGGGATGTTGAATGAAGAAGGAATGTATAGAGGGAATACCTAGGGAACTCCCTTTCTTGTGGATTTTTGGTTACAAAGTACTCTAATTTGGGTTTTATACTGTGGAGAAGTGCATTATTTAAGGCCTCAGTCCAGTGTTCACAATGGCTGAGGTGCTCTCTAGAGCAAGGCAAGATTTTGGGAATCTTTGCTTTGTTTTTAAGGAGAGAGAGAGATGATTTACGTACAGTTGTTAGGTTCATCACGAATTCTGACCAGCTTTGCACCAGTTCCTGTCCAGGTGTGGTGAAGAGCCTGTGGAGCTGTACCTGTCACACAAACCCTGGTGTTTTCTCAGTAGCACTGGAGCAGCCAAACAGCAGGTTGTCATTAGGGCAGGACTCCATTGGACACACAGACAAAAATCCTACAAAGGAATCTTAGAAATAGGTTGGGTGAGACCGAAGGATTGTGTAGCCACTTTCCCCAGCCCTGGGGCAGGATCAAGTCTCCCTAAACCATTCCTGACCAGGATGTGCCCATCAGCTTCTCAAAAACCTTGGAGAGGGACAGCTCTGTGGCCTTTGGCAGTTTATCCAACCCTTCAGATCTTTGCAGGTCAGAAAACTTTCCCTTATTAAGCCAAGTGTCCCTTTGCTCAGTCAGAGCTGTCTCAGGGTGTGTTGGGAGCAGGGGGTGCAGGACAGACACACGGACACAGCACTTGAAGGGGCTGTGGATTCTCCGTTTTAGCATGGGAAGAGGAACAGCAGGGCTGTGTGTGGTGAGTGGTATCTCATTAGCAGGGCTTGAAAACTGTGCTGGAGCCCATAAGAAAGCAGAGCCACCCCTGCTCGTGTCCTCTTTGTGTTCTGCAGATGGGCACTGTGTGCTCCCAGCTCCTCTCTCCCGGCTGTCAGCTGGGGGGATTCGAGGATTCCTGCAGGAATGCAGCCCCTGGGTCCTCCTGAGCGCTCTATTTTTCTAAGTAGTTCTGAAATTTGAACCCATGTGCCTTCTGGCTGCTGGAATGGAATTTTCCTTTTCCATCTCTGATACATCTGTACGTCTGAGCGCTCCTGCTCACTGCTCAGGCTCCACTCTGGCTTGTGCTTGGAGAGGTGACACAGGAAGGGAGCAAACTCCCTTGCCGGGAAGAGCTGTAGTATTTATGGCTGCTCGAAACTCTCCCAAAATGGATGCAGTTAAGGCTCAGGCAGTAGTGGGAGTTTCCGCTGCACAGTCTGGAATTGGGAGAGACTTGCTGTAATGATTCAGGGGAGTTTTACTGCCTGGTGATCTCTGCTGCAGGAGGAAAGTCTGGGGATTTTGCCTCGAGCATCGGAGCCCCAATCTGCTTAGGGAAGATTGGACTAAATTGCAGTGAAGATGAGGGAAGTCTCCACCAATTAAACTTTTAAAGGATGTTGTGTTCCCATTTCTGAGCCCTCAGGCAGGTGCTTGGAGCTGCTGCATGCTTTAAAGGCCCCTGAGGGATGCATTCCCTGTGCTAGGGAGGAAGGAGAGGGGGGACAGTTCTAGCTGAGGAAATCTCCAGTAGCCAGGACTGGCATGGCACAAGCAGCATGTGCCCCCATGGCTCTGGGGCAGGGACACCCTGCTCAGAGGGGCTGGGGTTATCCAGTCTTTCTGCAAAGCCTGGCAGCAAGGATCCCTTGTGCAGCTGGGCAGGGTGAGGGGCTGGGCCCAGCTGTCATGGGCTCCCTGATCCCTGCCCTCCTGACCCTGTCAAACGGGAATAATGGGATTTACCAACCATGTAAGTGCCCGAGAGCAGCAGGGTGAGCTGATGGGCAGGTGTGAGCTCTGATGTTCTCTACTCTGTCCCCTCTCACTCCGTTTGTATATTTTATGTGGAGACTTCTGTATCCTGCAGTAACCCCTGTCCACGTGTATGTGCCTCTCCCCAGGCTAGAGCCTGTTTGACTTGGACCTTCTGTGCTGGCAGTGATGCTTTGCCCCCGTTTGCCCCTTCCCCTGCATGTGCCTGGTGCTGCTCCTGCCTCCTTCGCTTCGCTGCCGCACGAGCTGCAGCTGCCGGAGCCTCTCCCCAGCTCCTGCTCCCCTCGTGCTCTGCCCATGGCTGAGAAGTGATGCAAAAGCCAGATACAAACATGTGGGGGGTGACAGGACTCATGTGAGACTGAGGGTGGCTGAACGCCCCAACAGCATCCGAGTGCTCGTGCGGCCACGTGAGTTTGTGATATGGTGCAAAATACTGAGCTGTGTCCAAAGGGGTGCGTGTGCTCTCACGGCAGGCAGGCAGGGATCAAATTCCCTTTTGCAGTAGTGCTGCTGCCTCCAGCAGGACTAGAACATTTTATTTTAATGGGACTGTTGTTAAAATGACAAATTCAACCATGATTCTTTCATTTGAAGTGTGTAAGCATTTGTATTAAACTTTGTTGGGGTCAGATTGATGGATAGTTGTTTCTAAAGTGTTTAAACCAGAATCCCTCTGTGATAGCACACAGTAGTAAAACTAGAAACTTGAGAGGAGTTTAATTTGAGAAAAGGCTCTATTAGATCTGGCCATGTTCCTATTTTGCACCTGCACATGTGGGGTATTGGACTGCTCCTCCTTGGGCTTTGCATTGCTGGTTCTTAGCCTGGCCGCTGCTGCACACACTGGTTGGGTCTGGCTTCCAGCTGGGAGTGCTCCCTTGTCACTGAGACTCTCCTTCCCTCAGCTGACCTGAGCTTGTCCCTGGGGTGATGGAATTGCACTGCTCTCTGGTTCACAAACTGCATGGAACTGGCTGCACCCTTTCTCTAAACAGCCGGGATTGCAGAGGTGGAATGACTGTTATAACCAGGATAAATTGAAGTTTAAATCTAAAATGATGACGATGAAGCTCCAGCAAATAGAATTCACACAACAGGTTGCCTTCTGTATATCCCTTTCATTTTTGTGGCACCCTGAAGTGTGGGATGCTGCCAAGCTACCAGACTGCCTTCCTAAGGTGCCAGCAGAATTAATGGGAATCTGGATAGAGCTTGACATCCCTTACACTTTAGCATGGCCCCTGGATTCTGACTCCAGTGCTTGGAAAGCAGGCTGGTCCATCTGTGGCCTCCTCTTCCCACAGCTGAAGTGCATTGTTCTGGACATCCCCAAAGCTGTGGCTGGGTGGGCCGGTTGATGAGCTCATGAGGGGATGGTAAAGCCGGGGAGATGGTGAAACATTGCTCAGGCTGGTTCAGACTGAGCTCTCTGCTCCCCCACTGCTTTTTTGTCTTGTTTTTGCATTTAAACTTCAATGTTTGCGCGAGGCGCGGGGCGGCCGCTGCCCCGGCCCTGAGGCGCTGCCCTTTGTGCCCTGCAGAACAACGACAACGAGACGGCGCTGCACTGCGCGGCCCAGCACGGCCACACTGAGGTGGTGAAGGTGCTGCTGGAGGAGCTCACCGATCCCACCATGCGCAACAACAAGTTCGAGACCCCCCTGGACCTGGCCGCGCTCTACGGGAGGCTGGAAGTGGTCAAGATGCTGTTGAACGCCCACCCCAACCTGTTAAGCTGCAACACTAAGAAACACACCCCCCTGCACCTGGCAGCCAGGAATGGTCACAAAGCCGTGGTCCACGTCCTCCTGGATGCTGGCATGGACAGCAATTACCAGGTACCTGCTGTGTCTGTGGGGCCGGGCTGCTGGCGGGGGTTTGGAGAGCCTCCGCCAACCCTCCTCACAGAGGGAGCGCTCACAGCAGATGAGGAGAGCTTTGTGTTCTGCTGGGCTGTGTGTGCAGCTCTTGGTTGCTGGGGGAGGCTACCCAGAGAGACTCGGGTGCTGTGCATGCCTCACGCCTGCGCAGGGGCCGGGCAAAGCCCCAGACAGAGTGAGGGAGAGAAACACCCTTTGGCCGGAGCTGTTCCCCCTGCAGTGCTGTGAGCTCTTGATAGCAGTGGAGGCAAACGTGTCTCTTCCTATCAAGCCACTTGTGAATGTGCTGTTTTCACAGCAATAGCTTGTATGTGGGTCTTGTCTTTCCTTGTCAGGACGTGACCTCTTGCCAAGCTGTAGAAGGGCCTTTGTTGGTCTCTCTAATAAAACCATCCCCATTTTCCATCCCACATCCTCAGCATTGAAATAACGTTGATAGTCTGTCCTCAGCTGTAGGTAGTACTGCCCACACATCGTGTACAACGCCGTGTATTTATTGCTTCTGTAACCCTCTAAGCCGTGCCTCCCTCACCATTCCCTGCTGTCTGGCTTCATGCTATGTTTCCATTTAATTTGCAGACTGAGAAAGGCAGTGCTTTGCACGAAGCTGCTTTGTTTGGCAAGACAGATGTGGTACAAATATTGCTGGCTGCAGGTGAGAGAATGTTCCCCCTTTGAAGCACTAATGGGGTGATCTCTTCACCCAGAGCTTGTGGAAATCCCTTTCTAGTGCAGCAGGTTTCTCCATGCAGCTGTCAGAGCTCCTTGGAGCAGGATATAGGAGATTGGCTCTTGGAGTTTGGCTTTAGATTTGTCTCTAGAGTGTTTTTTAGCTCCCCCCAGTGATGATCACAAATGTGACTTGATGAAAGACATGAACCTGCACATAGTTAGACAATATTCTTGCTTTTGCCCTTTCTATCCCTGTTGCCACAGGTATTGATGTGAGCATAAAGGATAACAGAGGCCTGACTGCTCTAGACATTGTGAGAGAGCTTCCTTCCCAGAAAAGCCAGCACATAGCAGCTCTCATTGAAGGTGGGTGATGCACTCTGCCTGTGGGGAGGAGAGGAATGCTTGGGGTGCTGATTGTGCCAGGGCAGGTACAGGATGTGCTTTTCTAGACCTGGAAAGTGCTGAAAACAAAGCAGCTTCAGGCTGCCTTGGAAGGAATGGTGCTGGAATGCTGGGGTGAGCTTCTCCAGACCAAATGTTTGGAGGAGGACCTGGGGGGATTTGGGAGGATTAGCCCTTTGCTGAGGGAGTGTGGCGTGATTCTTACAGTTTAAATGGGCTTAATTGAGCTTTGTTTAGCTCACTTTAGAAGTTAATTAAAATTAAGGATATCCTAAATCTGCTTGCAGAATGCAGAGTAACAGCTTTAGAAATGGTGTAAGTCCCCTTTATGTGTCTGTGTAGGCGAATCGTCGTCCACAGATCTCACATCCTGCTCCTCGCCTCGTTGTGAGGCTTGGGCATGGGATTTGCAGATGAGATTTACAGAAAAGGCCTTGATTACTTGCGGTTTATAAAGGAGCTTGGTCCATTGTGTCTGTCCAAATCCGGGAATGAAATATGACATCTTCGCTAAATTCATACCTTGTAATTACACTGTCTGCATTTCCTCTCAGCTGTGGGGAGGATCAGAAGCATTTGGAGCTGGGGTGTGTTACTCATGCTGAGCATTTGTGAGCTTTGCAGGTTCAAAGCACTTCCCAGACTTTTAACTAAGCTGGGCCTGTGAGGCTGATGGGTTTGAGCTCTATTCTGAAACTGAAGACAAAGATGGGCTTTAAAACTGAAGGTGTTGCGGGTAAAAGCTGTTAGTTTGCCCCAGGAGGGAGCTGCTGTTGGATGTTACATCAGCTGAATGTTTCTGACTTTGCCTGTGGTTGGGGGCCTGCAGCTGGAACTGGTTTCTCTGTGTTATGCTTCTGTTCAGTGATGCAGCTTGTGTCTACAACACGAATCTGCTCCGTGACTCTGTGTCCATACAGCAGCTTTGCAGCTTTCTGATTAAAGACTCTGAAAGTTCAAAGGACCATCCCTACCCTTGTGCCTGTGATTAAAGAGGCCGCCTGCTTCTATTTTGGGATCTGAGCTGCAAGATTTAATAATGTTATTTTTTTAGAGACTTAATAAGCTGACAGTTGGCCTTCCACCCACAAGGGAGGAAGCGCCATGTGCTGCAGGGGACAGAAAACCAGATTGACGTGAGCTGACCCTGTCCCCCAACCCATTGCAGATTACACCATTGGGAAGAAAAGTGCCAAAGCTGTGGAGAAATCTGCTCCAGCCCCGCTCCTTCCAGCTGCTGATCCCTCGGGCCGGACATCTCAGGGTGGGCATCACCAGCATTCCTCTCCCTGCCAGTGCCAACGCCGAGCCAGGAGCCCCAGTGATGAGCCCGTCTCTCTCTTCCTCCCACAGGTGATGTGGACAAAGCTGTCACAGAGCTGATCATCGACTTTGATGTGAACCCTGAAGAGGAGAGCCCCTATGAAGCTTTGTACAACGCCACGTCCTGCCACTCCCTGGACAGCCTGGCCAGTGGGAGATCGTCTGACAGGGAGTCTGTGAATAAGGAAGCTGAACCGAGTGGCCTCAAAGCAGCCGGGGTCAGGCCTGTATGTAGCTGTGTGTGCTCAGCCCTCCTTGCCCTAGAGGGGCTGCCCTACAGGGTCAGGTTTTGCCCCAGCTTGAGGAAATCTTTAAACCTTTACCTGACATTGAGCAGAACAGGCAGATGCCTCTCCTCCTTCCGTGGCCTATTCAAAGGGAGTAGCCCCATATGTTGCCTACAAGCAGCAGCTTCTTTGTGCCTGAGTTTCCCCTCATGTTGCATCCTTCTGTTTTCTGGCAGTTGGATGCTGGTGCCAGTGAATCTTTGGTCTGTCAGGAGATTACATTCCACAGAAGGGCTGACTTTGTGTCCAGAAAAAAGTTCTGGAAACTTGTGTGGAGCATTTTCTCATGTCTTGCTCTCTGCTTTACTAAAGTGAAGGCTCTCGGGAAATTATCTGTGAAAGTATCCTGTTGGAGACTAGTTGGCAGTGGAAGGGTTTTTTTGTGTATTACTTGCAGAGCTCTGTAGAGGGTACTCCAAGCTTTAGAAGGCAACACAGAGCTCCTGGAACTGTCCCCAGAGAAGTCTTCCTCACCTTCTGTCAGCTGCATCTGCTGCCCCAATAGCAATCGGCAGGAAGGCTGCTGTGGGGCAGATGGGACCTGGCCCTGCAGTGCTGGGTCAGCTTCAGGGGCTGTGTTCTGGTTGGTTTTCCAAAGCCTGCTCTGTGGAGGCATTTCTGGACAAAAGGCAGAGCAGCAATGAACAATTAAACTGCTGGGGGCACAGTAACCATGGTTCCCCTCTCTGGAAAGAGGTGCAGCTTTTGGCCTATGCTGAGAGCAAATAGAGTAGAAAAGAGATAAAAGTTTTAGTGGATGGATATTTTGGCCATATCTCTCAGGTGTGCAGTAGCAGGTGCTCTGTCCTGTTACTGACTAAATCTTGTCATTGCCCTGTGCTGATGGCGTCAGATGTGAAATAAATTCAGCTCTGTCACAAGTAAGGAAAGACAAGAGGCTGAACTGCAGTGGAAAGGGAGCAGGAAGAGGGACACGCTCCAGTAGCTCGCAGGAGGTTCTCCCCAGACTTGCTGACTTCGAGCAGTCCTGCTCTGCCACTTCTCTCTGCCATTAGGTGGAGCTGTGGCCGGGCAGGAGGTGGCCCGGGGGTGTGCTTGGCATCGGGACCAGGCAGCAGCTCCAGCTGCCTACTGGCAATCCCGGGATATCAGAGGAGAGCAGTGTAGCATTGGTTCTCGATCTCTAGAGTTTTCCCGCTATAAAAAGTGCCTCTGGCGTCACTTATTCCTGTTACTGTTTCACTCCCCGTTAGCTGGTTGCTCACTGTCCCGTGTAGTGTCATGGAGATGCTGGTCTGGGTCTGAGTGAGACCTGTGTGAACTGGAAAGGCTCTGCCCAGATCGGTGTCCTGCGGGAGAGGAGGAGGAGGAGAAGGAAAGGCAGCAGCCACTGCCCATTGTTAGGGCTGAACTTCTCCTCCATCCAGACTAATTTGAAGGGCTCCTTGCTGCATCCACAGCAGTGGGACATAGAGCTGGTGGGGGCAGAAGGGATGAGCTGTACCAGCAGAGCTGACAGTGCCCGTCTCACCTGCAGAGAGAACGTCCTCCCCCGCCGGCCAAGCCACCGCCTGATGAAGAGGAGGAGCAGCATGTGGAGAAGAAGACAGGCCATGGTGCTCCCTGTGAGGTACGTGGGGCTTGCTCCGGGGTGTTTATGGGAGAGTGGTTTCAACATCAGTTTTAATAGTTTGGGAGGAGCCAAGGTTGCTATTAGCTCCTGTGCTAGCTGGGCTGTGAATGTGAAGTATTCCCTCACTCAGCATTGCTGCTGTCCCTTACCATGGGAACTTCCTTTGTCCGGTTCTTCCAGGGCACCTCAGAGTTGACCTTCAGCCTTACTTTCCTATTCTTGGCTGAGAATTCCCTTAGGAAGAGATTTTTCTGAGCCACGTTGCGATGTGGACCATTGCCCACTAGTAATGATCCCACCACAAGCATCTTCAGTTGGACTGAAACACAGAGGGACTGCGAGTTCCTGCTTCCTCTGAGCTCCCAGCTGTGCAGGAGCTGCGTGGGCCTGTGGGTCCCACTGACATGAGCAGGGATCAGGGGCTTGAATTGAGCTGGGGATCTGGCCCAGCACACGTGAAAGCTGCCTTCTGCAGGGGTCAGTGCATGTGAGCTGCTTTCTGGTGGAACTGAAGCTCTCCCATTCCATCTTGTTGCTCCTGGGCTTCCTGTTGCTCATCTTTTTCACCTCCTTATGGACATCAGATGTAAGGACTCTCCGGGAGACACGGCTGTGAGAAACCACAAATGTGTCTTGGCAACTTCTGCTGACACCCAGGAAAACCTTCAAAGCAAATCCAAATCCTGTGGATTTTTGCACTTTCCCAAAGGCAGTGGGTTGCACGTGAAGCCCGTGGAGCGTGTGCCACCTCTGCTGTCGGAGCAGGCTCTGGTTCAGCAGCTGCTTTCTTTGAATGTGCTCGTCTGCTGGAGTTCTGCAAGGTATAAATGAGGTCTGTTTTCTGGAGTGTGTGAAATCCACAGTAGACACAAGTGAGCCTGGGCTGCTGTGATAGAACTGACTGCAGCGAGAGAACAAACTCCAAGCCGTGCGTGAACAGGGAAACTGGGATGTGCAATTGTGGACTGATCCCTGCACTGCTGTTCAAATGCAGGAGGTGATAACTGGTCCTGTGCCTGCCTCTGACAGAGGAGAGCTGGACAGCAGGTCATGGCGTAATTGGGAAGCAGAACTTGTTTATGACAATAAACACGAGGGAGGGAAACGTGCCCTGACCACTCCTGCTGAGGTATCTTGCCACGTTTAATTACCAAACACCTGCTGTGTTGTCCTGCCTTTAATGGCTTTGGAAGCACAATCCATTAAAGGGACTTTTGCTGACAAATGGCAGAGTTACTCGCCAGGGAGACCTTGATTTGTGACCAACTTTGGTGACAACTTACGGACAGCGTGTGGCTGCCTGGAAATGACCTTCTGAACATACTGATGAGGCAGTTTGGACCTGATCCTTTTCCTTTGCTTGCTCCTCCTGGCCTGCTCTGCTTTTCTGACTCTTGCCCATCTTTTATCACCTCAGTGCGTGTTCTCCCTGGGCCAGGCAGGCGTGAACACGCTCTGGGAATGCTGCAAATGTTTTGCTGCAGCATCCCAATCTGCCACCCTCCAGCCCTGCTCCCCCAGTGGAGCCAGGACAGTTAGTCATTGAGTATTCTGGGGTTGGGCCAAAGTCTAGTTTTCCAAAGTAGTCTTTTTATTTCTTGCCAAGCTGGGGCTATCAGTCAACACAGATGAGCGTAAACAAGAAACTTCACTTTCATCACGGAAAAACGCTGGTACAAACAGGCAAAGGAGCTGATTGTGTGGAGGTGCTTGAGTGGTGCCTTTCACTATCTGCAGAAACCTTCTGGATTTGGAGCTGAGTAAGAGTCTGCATTGTCAAATTAAACTTCAGTTCCAGTTGTTTACTGCTTGTCTCCAGAAGGGAAGTGCAGATCAAGGACAAGGCGCCACATTGGCTCCAGAAGTTTGGTCTGCAGCTCTGGGGAGGGAGGAGAGAGGAAGAGATGAGTTACCCTTCAGAAAGCCTTTCTAAGTCCTCTGCTGTGGATTAAGTACACCTTAATGAGCATCCTCATGATTCACAGCATCTTATTTTTGAGCTTTACTAGCAGTGAACATTTTTACATGCACACAATGTGTCTGAAGAACTGAAAGCTGAATTGGAAGAAAGCTTTATTTGGTGGTGTTGCATCTGGTTGCAGAGCCCACAGAGCAAGCAGAGTTCTCCAGCAATGATCTTCATTTGGAGTGAATTTGAACCTGAAACTCTTTTTAGATGTTGGAAGGATGAGAGATGGAGGAAATCAAGTGTGACCAGGCCTGTGAAAGCTCACAAAAAGCTGGGAATTGTGTGCTGTTTGGGAGCTCCAGCCTTTAACTAGGACAGCACAGGAATGTGAAGGAGTGTCAGGAGAGCACCAGAGCCTGGCTGAAGGTCCAGACTGCTGCTGTGCTAACAGGCTCTGCTGGGCAGGATTCTTCCACGATCACTGGCAAGAACCCGTTACCTGCTGTTCTGGTCTGATGGTTTTGTGCCACCATCTGGTCAGAATGTTTTCCCTAATTTGCTCATTATGAGCTCCTTCACCTGGAAAGGAGCAGGTCTGCCTGGCAGCTCCTGCTCAAAGCAGGTAGAATAAATACTTCCCATGCTGGACACAGCCCATTTCCTCCCATTGGGAAAGTCACTGTGAAAGCCAGCTGGGCTCATGCAGAACAGCACATGGATGTTGGAATCCTGTCTGTGCTGCTGACTCCTGGGTGTCTCTCCAAGACTCCCTAAGCTTCCAGAGCTCCTGGCTGCTTTGCAGTCAGGTAGGTACCAGTTTGCCCTTGGAGCAGCTCTGGTGCTTTCACTCTGGGGAGAAGCAGGAGGTGGTGTGTGCTCTGCTGATGAGGCAGTGGCAGGTCCAGGAGTCTGACAGTAGGAGCCCTGTTTTGTTCAGACCTGTTCTTCCCTGTCCTGGCAGCAGGTAGGGATCTTTTGCTTTGGATTTGTCCCACCACGGTTGGGGATAGTCACACATGGGATCACAGAATGGTTTGGGTTGGAAAGGACCTTAAAGATCATCCAGTTCCAACCCCTTATCATGGACAGGGACACCTTCCACTAGAGCAGGTTGCGCCAAGGCCCATGCAACCTGGCCTTGAGCATTTCCAAGGATGGGACAGCCACAATTTCCTATCACTCCATGCCCTCCCCAGCTTGCTTGGAGCCTCTTTAGACTCTGTTGCCAGGGTGCATTGCCTGGGGTCGTGCTGAGCCCGTGGGACAGGGTTCCATCAACCTGCCGGGATCTGGCCAGGAGATGGTGCTGAAAGGCAGCTGACCGTGCCAGCAGGGTGCCCTGCTGGCCAGTTTAGCCCCATCAGCCGTGGGATGGCACACGAGGGTATCCAGTGCCTGTCACCCTTGGCGTTGATGTAGACCAACATGTGTGAGTCTGCAGCAAGACTTGTCTGGATCCTGCACCAAAACCTCATCCCTGTGCATGGATGGTGGCTTTCCAGAGCAGCTTGGGGAGAGTCTGCCAGGGTTACAAACCAGCTCTAACTAGAGGCTTTGGGGGATTTAAATGAGCACAATCGCTGCTGCACATCCTGAAATTAAACTGAATTCATACAGTGCTGCCTGAGGACTCTACTCCTGAATATGCTGTACATCCTGAGAAATTCTGGATCTGAGATGCCTGAGAGGGTGGCAGGGATTTGGGCTTTTGTTCTTTTCAGCTCTGTCCTAATAGGGCCAGCAGCTAAAAAGTGAATGACAATGCAAATTCCAATGGCAACAGCGAGTCTGAGTTGGGATGAACAGGAATAACGGGCTCAGCTCTTTTCCCCCTCCAGGCTGTCTGCAGCCCTTGCACAGTGAGGCAGTTGGTCAGTGCTGGAAAGCTGTCAGTAGCCTGAAATACTAAAAATTAAAGGGATTTTGGTGGGGGTTTTTTGAGGGGGTTAAAAAAAAAAAGGGGGGGTATTACATTTTGGCTCACACTCCGCAGTGAAGGTGTTGCCTCTGCCAATTCCTTGCTTAACCCATGGCATAGAGGCCGTGGGGGACAAAGCATTGCTTTGCACATTGTGCTGTTCTTCATTAGGCCTCTGCTGCCCGGGGGAAGAGCAGGGGAAGTGGAGCTGAGGAAGAGGAACACCCCTACGAGCTGTTGCTTACAGCAGAAACTAAAAAGCCGATTGCAGTGGACAGAAAAACAAAAGGTGAGTGACCATCCAAAGAACAGAGCTGTTGGCTTCCATGCACTTCAGGAAAACGTGGAGGGCAGAGGGCAGCTGGAACAATGAAAGTCTCTGCTGGGTGGGGGCTGGAGGGTGATTGTTGTGTTTCCTGGTAATCTCTCTGGTAAAGAAGAGCTCTGAACGTTCCTGTACAGAGTGTACAGGGAGGAAGGGCAGCTCTGCTGTGGGACAGTTGGGAGGTTGCAAGAACCCCCTCTGTGAACTCAGAAATGCCCAAATCTCGTGTCTGGCCGAGCACGGGCAGAGGGTGAGAGGCTGGAGGCTGTGCTGTGTTTTTCCAGGGGAGATGACCAACGTGAGTGTTCCAGTGAGCCGTGTTCTCCATCCAGCTGGCGCTGCAGGTTTCTGCTATCCTGCTGTAAAATCAACATCCTGCTCTGTGTTAGAGCTAATTTGAGATGGAAACTAACAAAGGGGGAAAACAAATGTGTAGAACAAGAACTGGAACTGACTGAGATCCACGGGGTACACAGGTTAAAAGCGAAGCAGTCTCTCCTCCCCCAGAGGGACCTTTGTGCTTTACAAAGCATCTGGGAACACCTTGTCTCTTGTGTTTGGCTTTTTGGCTTTCCTTCAACAATAACAACAAAAGATTTGTTTAGAGGGAAGAGATTTCCAGATTTATTCAAAAGTCCTGAGTAGGAATTTGGGAGGATTTAGTTTGAACTCTCTCACTGAAACCCCTCTCCCTTTGAGGACGGACAGGGCTATCGAGGAGTTGATGTGATGGCTCATTGACTGCCCTGTCAGACCAGCAGCTGTTTTCCCTCCTTGCAGCATGATAGCTCTCACATTGGAGTCCTGCCGCTCTCCTGGCTCCTCCAGGGTGGCACAAGAGGTCATTGTGTTCCCACCTCACTGCCAGAGGCAAAGTTTGGGAGCTTTTCAGGTTGGTTCTTTGCAGTCTGGGCCAGGAACAGTCCTTGGGCAACAGCTTTCAGGCTCTCATCAGCGGGCAGTTGTTGCTGGTTATTCAAGCACGAGCTATTCCAACTGCTCTGCTCCTTCCCCTAGCTGCTGTGTCCAGGCTTGATGGGTAAGAGTGGAGGTGTGTCCTAATTATGTGTCAGCTTAAAATAAAACCTCAGAGTAATGCAGCTGCGTGTTCTTGATGCACATCTCTTCCCCTGAACACCTCAAGACAGGAGAGGTTGCAGGAAGACCTTTAGCTTGTTGTGGATTGAGAGCAGGGTCCTATCTTTTAATATACAGCTGGAAGGATCAAAGCTGTGACTTCGGGGTTTACACTCTGTGGAAAGTGTTTGTAACAAGCCTGGAGCCCTTCCCACTGTTGCAGTGGGAGAAATCCAAGGATGCAGTTGAGTTTTTCCTTATCTTCCAGCACTTGCCCGCTCTTTAAATGCAGTCAGCACTGTGACTGATGGGGGGAGAAGATAAATTTAGGGAGTAGCAGAGTCATCTTGGCAAAGAGTGAAACAAGAGCTGAGGGAGGGACTGAAGCCTTCCTTGGGGTGTTGGAGAATTTTCCCACCTCTGGATCAGAAGGGTCCTGGAGCATCAAAGGCAGCAGCTCAATCCCAAGACACGGAACAGGCTGGAGCATGGCTTTGAACTGCTTCTTGGCCCTCAATGTGAGGCTCTGGCCTTCTGGATGAGTTCTGGAGGAGCCTTTGGTCAGGAGAGGAGGACTGGGGTTCTTGTGGCTGTTGAAAGGGCGTTTCAGGGCAGAGGAAAGGCTGAATTTCAGGCACGCGGGTTTAATGGTGCCTTTCATCTGTGATAGCTGCCTTTGTGCCTCTGGCTGCCAGTTGTCCTGTGTCCAGCAAGCAGATGAATGTGGCATTATCCGCTGGCTTTGGTGGCCTTTGTGTGTGTTAGAGCAGCTCGCTGTCACATGCTGGAGCACTGGGAGAAGTTGGCCTCATGTTTTGGGCAGAGTATCAGGAGTGGTTTAAGCCAAGTGCTCTCCCATCCCCTTTAGTGTGCAGTCACATGCGTGAAGTCAGGGCACTCAGGCCCTGTAACAGGGCATGAAAATAAGGCAAGAGAGGAGGAATGTGTGTGGAGTGACCAGAAGGAGGCTTCACAGCTCCTGCTGCCTCTACAGAGATCTGATGGAGGGTGACTGTGGAAAAAACTTTGAGTTTTGATTTGTCTGGCTTCTCAGGAGTCACTCCCAGGTCCTGTCAGCAGTGATCAGCTGCAGGTAGGACTGACTTGGTGCCTTCTGGCAGTTACTACAAACTGATTCTTGTTGAGATTGTTCTGTGCTGCTTCCATAGGAAGCCCAGCTTGAAGTCCCCACTTTGCCCCTCCTCCTGTTCGAGATTTCTTTGTGGTTCTACTGGTTCAACCAGCACAGTGTGACTGTGCTGCAAACCAGAGAGCTGGAACGAGCCAGCCATGAAGACAGAACACACTGCAGAGAGATTGAAAGAAACTCTTTTCTGAGAGCTGGAGTATGGCTGCTGAAACAGCAGGGTGGACATTGCTGTGGGGGATCTGTGGGGACACTTGGATATTGCAGACAAAGGTTTGGGGACAGAAGCTTCTTGGTTTGCAGTGAGATGAAGGACAGTATAGACTCACAGCCTGCGTGTCCTCCTGTGGTGCTACCATGGCCAGAGGACAGACCCATGTCCCAGGCCCAAGCCTGAGTTGTTGCTGTCATGGTGTTGTGCAGAGTCACATTAACGATCTCTCTAAGCAGGACAGTGTCTCATTGCCCTTTCTGAAGAGGGGAGTACAAAAGAGCACAAGTTCAGGTGGATAAACTCTGCCTGGAATGACTGAGCTTGGTGAGACTGACACCGGAGTGTGCTGTTCTCAGCTGGGTTCCACACATGGAACCTGGCTGTGGAATGAGCCAGTTCTATTGCAAGTGAAGGTTATTTTTGCACCCCTCAAGGCCAGATTCCTCCTCTGGCCTTCTGTGCCACTGGAGGGAGATTTGCCTGCTCCTCACTTGACAAATTCTGGCACGATGCAGCCTTTTCCATGTGCAAGTCAGAGGCTGCTGTATGCCCTTGCTAGTTCTAAGGTTGGGGAGCTTGAGGAAACAGCAGCTGCAGTAACAGCTTCATTGTCCTAATCCAGGGACATGAGACAAATCCTGCTGCTGATCTGTAGGGAAAGAAATCCAGTCAAGGCAGGGCGGTTACAGCTTAGCATGGAGTGTTTAGGGAAGTGCTTCCTATCTGGAGTCCTCAGGCTGCTGGCAGGGAAGCTCTCATTTGAATCCTCCCTAGGAAGCAGATAGTCTGTACCCAGGAAGGGGGTCCTGATCCCAGGAAGGGTTGGAAGCAGCCTTTCCTGTGGGTGAGACCTGCAGCAGGGTGTGGCCAAAAAGAGTAAGGATCAGTCAGCTGATCTCTGCTGGGGTGTAAAATCCAGGGAGTTGGACAGAAGTCCGTCTGTTAAGGACCCTTGCTGGGTGTAACTCAGGCATAACTGGAGGAGGAGGATTTTTTCAGATCCCTTAAAAGGTGAGGCCTAGAGAGCCCTGCATGTTCCTGCCATGTGCATCCCAGTGAAAAAAAAAAATGACCCTACTCTCTACATTAGTTCTTCTGTCTGCAGCTTTCAGGGCAGGCTCTGAAATGTCTCCTTCAAGATGTTCCTCACAACTTCTGAGCAAGTGCTGCTGCCCTCGCTCCATCCCTTCATTCCCTGGCAGCTGCCCTGTATTTCAGAGTCCCTTCTTGGCTCATGGATGAGTGGGTGGCTGGAATTCCTGTCCAACAGGAACCCTTTGTGAGGTGCTGGAGCTGGGTTTGGAGCACTTTGTTCTGGCTGGACTCAAGTGTTACAGCACGTGGCACAAACCTTTGCCAGCCGCCTCTCTGCCTTCAGCAGAAATGTCAGTAAAGGTTCAGCTGGGGCATGGAAGAAATGGTTTCCAAGGAAGGGAAGAGGCTGGGAAGAAAGACTGCTAAAGTTTTTCTTTTCCCACAGATTTAGGTGACTGTCCCATTACTGCTGTCCCGCTCACCTTGTGGTGGCTTTGCATTCGTACCAGTCTGTCCTATGAATGCAGCACATCTGGTCTCCTCTGAGGTTTCTCCTCTGAGGTTTCTCTCCGGCATTGCAGCTTCAGAGCTTTATGCAAAGTAACTGATCTTAGTCTGGCCTTGTAATCTGGGGGTGCTGTTGCTGGCCCTCCCCAGCCAGCACTGGGACCTGCCTCCCCCTTGGCAGCTCCAGTTGCAGAACTGGTGGTTTATGTGCCTGTGCAAGAGAGTCAACAACTACTTCACTGTCCTGGAATCTCTAACTCATAGGATCCAGGATGAGATAATCCCTCACATCACTTGATCCCAGTGAGCAGTGAGGGCTCTGGCTGCTCCTGGCCTTCCTGTGCCTGTGAGAGGGGCTTGCCATGCTCATGGGACACAGGGTACCTGGGACCCCCAAACAGAGGCGAATGACTAATTCAGTCCTTTCCTGCCCATTTCTGGTGTGAAGACAGATCACAAAACCCAATGGGTGTTAATGTTTGAAAATCCACTGGTGCTAGGTGCTAGAAAGGTACTGGGGGCTGAGTTAGGCTCACTGCTGCTGCTAACAGGCTGCTTTTAGTTAAAGTAGAATTCATTATTTTGCTCACGGAAAGGAGGGTTCCTTTGCCTTGGCTTCCCAGAGCTGCTGTCTGCAGAGCAAGTGATTTCCTCTTCACATCCAAACATCCTCCCTGCACTTCAGAGCCTCATTATCGGAGTGCTTTGCTTTACTGTTCCTTTGCAGCATGGATTTTTGGTCCTCAGACTGAAGAGTTTCTTCAGCACTAAACGGAAGCAGTTAAAATTCACAAGCAATGCTGGGAGGGTGAAGGAATCCTAGGAAACCAAAGTTAGACTTGTTGGCTTGACAAAGTTTTGCTTTCGCAGTTGAAACGCTCGTTCAGCTGTGACGAAGGTGAGTACGTGTGTGTGTGTGTGTGTGTGCACCTTCAGCACTTGGGATCAGTCAATTCTTCATGGTTTATGCAGGACCCTGGTACCTGATATTAAAGCTGCTGGGACAAGAGTATCTGGGAACCAGTGTCACATTTCTGGGGCAGCCAGTCCTCCACCAGCCCTGACCGCTCTGTGCGCAGTTCATTGCAAGAGAGACTTTTTTGCTCAAGTTTTTTTTTTCCTTGCATAAACTGTTTATTTCTCTCCCCTGAGCAGGGAGGAGAGGTTAAACTCGGAAGCCACTAGGGAGGAAAGCAGTGGGTTTTTTTGGGAGCGGATTTTGGAACTCTCAGGTCGATTACAGTCCAGGCGTTCTCCCACCCTGCAGCCCGTGCCAAGAGCCGGGCGCGCGGCTCTAAATAACGCTCTGGCCTTTATGGAAACGGATCAGATGTTCCAGGAGCCTCTTTCTCTGCTGCTCCCACCTCACTTGCTCTCTCTGCAGGATATAGTTAGCACTTCTCTTGGCCTTATATAGCAAGGCCTGATAGTTAGTGTTAACAGGAATAAAAAACACGGAGAGCTGCCAGATTGCGTAAATCGGGCCAGTGTTTGGAATTTCATAAATGCCACGACTTTGGGTACAAGTTGAGCACGCGGAACAATACGGAACTGTTCTCTCTTTATCTCTCCCTCCCTTGCTGAGGGAGGGCAGGGAGAGAGCTGGAATTTTGCTGCTTCTTCCATGTTTTTAATTTCCCCCTCCTCTCTGTTTTGATCCCCTTGAAGACCACAGGAGGAGCAGCGGCGGCCGCAGCCAGGACTCCACCGACGGCCAGGACATCCAGGTGCCAGAGCAGTTTTCGGGGTTGCTTCACGGTTCTTCTCCGATCTGTGAGATAAGCGAGGACCCTTTCAGGCTCGTTTCCTCCACGGAGAAGGGGGACACGGAAGCTACGAGCCACCCTGCTGCTATGCAGCTGGAGGATGCTGAGTTACCTTCGTCGGGATCAGCACGGAGCAGCTCCCCGGACCCACAGCAGACGGTGGTGTACGCCACGGTGCAGCACGTCAGCCGGGCGGATCCCGCAGCCGTAGTCACGCCCCACGTGCCGCAGCACCCCGGCGGTGCTGAGCAAGAGGGGGACAGAGCTGTGGGCAGAGCCCACCCGGGCAGCAAGCCCAAAGCCGAGCTCAAACTCAGCCGCAGCTTGTCAAAGTCGGACTCTGACCTGCTGACCTGCTCCCCGACGGAGGACGATGCCATGGGGAGCCGGAGCGAATCGCTCTCCAACTGCAGCACCGGGAAGAAGCGGCTGGAGAAGTCCCCATCCTTTGCTTCAGAGTGGGATGAGGTAAGGCTGAGCTTGCTGAAGAGCCTCTGTGTCAGGAATGACTGTGCAGCACCAGCTCCCCTCTGCCACGCTGTCCTCAGGGGGTCCTGGGTGGGTTCCATTGCTTCTACTGACTCTCACAAGGCATTAAGAGGCACATGCTTGCTTGGGAGTTTGTAATATGTTAAATGCCAAAAAAAAGAGTTAATTGAAATGGGGAGAAGCAGAATAGCAAGCAGTTTCAAAGTTTTTTGCTCAAGTACAGGGTTTGATTTCTTTAAAGTGACCTGTGTAAGTTTTCACATCCCCAAAAGGAGGAAGACTTGACAAGTGACCCTCACCAACCTTTATCCTGATCTGCTTCCAGTTCCTCCCTGTTGACTCTCCTAGTGTCTTGGAAGTGTTGTGTCTCAGGGTCCCAGCTGCTGGGGAGTGTGAGCAGTGCCTGGGGGTTCATGGGGATGGAAGGCAGGCAGTAATTAGGCTGGTTTGTGTATTTGATAGCTCCTGCTCTCCTCCTCACACACTTATTTCAGCGGCTGGTTAGCAATCACTTTATTATCATATCGGACGCCCACGGATAGTTAAATATTTCATGCTCAGAAAGTTGGCCCTGGAGAGCCACTGGGGTGAGATTAAGTGTCCCTCTGAAATTCAGCACCGCAGCATTACTGAAACATTCTTTGGGGATGATTCTGTGCTGGGAGAGCCGTGGCTGCAGAAGAGATAAGCTCGGATGAACCACTCTTTGTACTCTGAAAGGAGCTAAACCCCTGGCGTGGTGCTGGGGGTGTGGAGCCGCGTGTGCCGGGCGTGGAAACCCGTGGGAGGGTTGTGCCCCTGCACTGGCTGATGCTCAGCTGCCTCTCTGACCCTGACTTGGAGAGAAAATCATCATCTGGGGAAGAGGGAGGTATTTAGAGATGCTAAAAGCAACGTGAGAATCCATCCCTCAGTCCATTCTCTCCCTCCCCCTCGCTCCCTGCCAGGTCTCAGGGTTGCCAAATAGATGTTTTCCTCTGCAGCTGCTTGGGCTGTAGAGGCTTTGCTGTTAATTGCCCGGGTCAGTTATACCATGGCTTAGAGAGAAACTCCGCAGCAGAAGGTTCTTTGGGAGGACTGGATAATTCCCTGTGCTTTTATCTGAGCTGTTTGCAGCAGACACTGAAAGGGCAGAAGCCTTTGGTAGCAGAGGTCAAGTGTTGGGCTGCCTGCACTGCCTCTGCTTCCTCTGCTCAGATGAACCCTCGGAGCTGCTTCCTCCTGCCTGTAAACAAATCCCTCATTTCCCCTGAGGCAGCCGGACAAGCCCCAGGAGAGGAATCTGCTTTTCCTTCCCCTTGTGTTTAGGTGAGGAAATCAGAAAAGGAATGTGAAAAATTCACATCTGTCTGCAGTGAGGCAGGTCTCACTTTTTAAAAGCCTAGCTGGTCATAATGGCAGCAGTGAGATTTAACCATAAATGTAATGGTGTCATTGGGTGTTGAATTAGTTCCCTGGATGGGATAATGCAGCTGCTCAGAACTGAATGCAACTTGCAGCCTCTGCGTTTGCCAGAGCAATTTAAACTTTGTTGAGCTGCCCCTGTTAGCAATGGTTTAACTCTTCCTCTGTGTGGAGGGGAAACAACAACAGATATATATTATTCTGTTAATTTTAATAGTCTTTATGCAGGTGACTAAGGAGGAAAGTGATCCATGTGCAGCTCTCTGCGGCTAGAAGCTGCAGCCAGCAAGCCAAGGGCTCTGCCTGCCGGCCTGGCCAGCAGTAGGTGTGTCTGGATGGGACACGGGGGCTTGGGGAGGCATCTGGGGTGTCCCTGGACAGATGGGATCCACAGCAGAGGCCGGGCTGACGCTGCTCTGGGCCGTGGTGGCTGACTGGGGACAGCAGAAAATCTGCTGCTTGGAAGCAAAGGGTCACGTCCTTGCCCCAGCTGAGCACTGCCAATGCCCTTTGTTGGAAGTGGAAGGTGGTGCTGGCTTTGCCAAAAGGGTGGGATGGGGAAGGAATGATTCACTTGGCAAGGCTTGTCCCTGTTCCCAGTTGCAGCTCCCCTGCTCCAAGGACCTGGCCCAGACTGTTGCTTTGTGCTCCATGCTGCCCAGGAGCCCGTTCAGCCTGTGTCCCATCTCCTCCTGACCCCCTGCTCCTTCCTGGGAGTGGGAATGCACACATGGTGCCCCTGCAGCCACTGTCAGGTGGGAATTCTGTGTGCACAAGGCAGAGAAACTCTTCTATCCAGGAGCCATGTAGTGCCCAGGGAGGAGATGGGGACCAAAAATGCTGGGTCCCACTGGAGTGGGAAGCAGGATAGGGGCAAGGAGGCATGTGAGGGGGTAGAGCCCTCAGCATAAATGTTTGCATCCTCCCAAACCTGGCTGAGGGCTTAAATGATAGATTTGGTTTTCATCACCAGCTCATGAATCTTGAGCAGACAGGGATGAGCAGCAGCAGCTCACCAGGGGTGTGCTATGTAATAACCTGTGTTTGCCCCCGTGAAGGAGGGGGGCTCTGGCCCCCAGCCCTGCTGCCAGCCCCATTTCCAGGGGAGACTAACCTGCATCTGCTCTGCCTTCCTCCTCTGTAGAGCAGCTCCAGCCCTGCACTGGTTCATGCTCCAGGCTCCCAGCAGAGATGTCTGCGGTCGAGGCCTGGGGCTGCTCTCCTACCTTGTAGGTGTTGGTAAGAAATCTGTTAAATGATCGGCAAAGAATGAGGAAGGCTGCTGGGAATTAGCCTCAGACCTGGCTCCTGACATTCTTTAATCCTCCATCTCCAGCTGCCTGCTATCAAGTCAGTGGCTCCAATGCTGAGTTTGTAGAACACAGCGCTTGGAGGTTCCTGTATCGATCTCACAAAATGAGGTGGTAGTTCTGTGTTCGGGCTTAAGTCCTTCTAGGAAGAGATTAAACCTCCTCCAAAAGAAATGTAGGGAACTGAATAAAACATGCACATCACTTTAGGTTTTTTTAGAACAAAGGAGGTGCACAGTCCACTACTTTGCAATTTTTTTTTTCCAAATGAATTAGTTGAAGAACTAATGAATATTCTGTAGCTAATTATGGCACTGGACATTCATCTCCGATGACTAACTGCAGTGGTACTCCCTGTCTCCTGTGAAAGGAATGCCTTCCATCTGCAGTAACCATGGATGTGGTGTTCACTGGTTGCTCTGACCCGTTTTGGGGGTGTTAATGTCCCCTAAGGATGGGTGCCAGGAGCAAATGGCACATCTGTGGTGCCTTCCACCATAGGTTTGGAAGAGCCTGGGAGCAACTTCATGGAAGTTGTCGATGTTCTGGGTGCCTTTAAACCTTGTCAGGACTGTTGGGTGCTGCAGTACCCGGCAGAATCAGTGCCTTAATTACAGGCTTACAGTGCAGGATTAACAGCATTTGCATTGAAATGTGAAACTTTCAGGAAAGCTCTTGATGCAAAACCTGCCACTGCCTTAAAACACTCAGGAGTTGAAATTCAGAGCTGCCAGCCAGCAGTGTTGAAAGAAAATGCAAATATTCCCCTCGTTACTCAGGGAGAGCTGCTGAGTTTGTGCCTGGTGAAACTGCATTGTGTAAAAAGCTCAGGGAGTTGTGTTCAGATGCTCCTGCATCAGCCTCTGCCTCCCAAAATGTTTCATTTCTTCTCTTGGTTCAGGTGTTTAAATCTCAGATTGCCCTGGGTTTGGCTGGTGGCACCAGGCAGGGTGGTTTGATTTGTCCCCGAGTGTCCCCTGCCCCAGGCTGACCCTCATCCTCAGCTGACATTCCAGTTTTCCCTTTGCCTGAAATAGTTAATAATTTGTTTTTGTTTAGGGCAGAAGCAGTAGTGGGGTCAGTATTTTTGGTCTTGATTTCTGTTAAACAAGCATGGCCATCAGGATCTTAATCAACTTAATTATTAGGCTGGTTATTGTGTTATCTCCAGATCCCAATGTTTCCTCTTGTTTTTCCTGTGCTAAGGTCAGGAATTCTTACATCGTCGCTCATGTCCAATCTCTTCTCTTTGCCCCCAGTGGTGAGATTTCCTCCATCCTGATGAGCTTTTTGAAGTGAAAGCTTTTGTGTTTCCAGCATTTTTATATCTGGTGCAAAGGCCTGGCCTGTTGGAATTATAAGGCAATGTGGAACTAAGCCAATCCAAGCCAATGTAAGACAATTTACTGATTTTACAGGAAAATTGGTGTGCTGAAAGGCAAATGTAAAGACCAGACATGCTTTGTTCCAGTGTTTAGCAACAAGGGTTGGACACAACAGGGGGGATATTTGCCAGCTCCATCCACCTCTGTGTGTGTTTCTGGTAGCTTCTCAAGTGTACAAACTCAGTATTTGTGAATCAGAAGCTTTTGATTCTTCTGTGTGAATGATTTGTGCTCTGACGGATGTTTTGGTTATGTAACAACCTTGTGATCGTTGGCGTTTTGGGGACATTTTTGTTTTTCAGGAACAGAAATGTCTGGCCGCAGTGTCCTTACTAATTCCAGTCCTTCATTATCTTCTCTTCCGCTTTACGTCGCATCTTCCAGCACTTCTGAAGCTTTTATTTTAAAAAAGTCTTTCTAGCTCTCTCTCCAGGCTGAAGCAACTTTTCTGCTCTGCCTCACATCCCACAGGCCAGAACCAGCCTTGCCCAAGAGCCTTACATTGCTGTGAGGTTTGTGTTAGGATGCAGGAATATGGAAAGACAGTGAATTGATTCAGTATTCTCTGGGGGTTTGGTTTTTTTTATTGTGAGTCAGAGTAGCTGTTGTCCAGCTATTTCCCTGCTGTGGGCAGATGTGTTGCTGCATTTGGCCATTTTCTTATCATGTCAATGTTGGGTTTTACTGTTTGTCAGAACAATACTGATACTTGGAGCGCTCTGTTGCTGCAGATCCATCACACACTGTTGTGAAATTCAAGTTTATACCATCAGTTCCTTTTGGTGCGTGTTTAGATTTGTAACTTTGGGATTTGTACAAAAACATAGGCTGGAGAGTGGCGTGAAGCAACAGGCCCTGGTCCCAATCCAAATGAATTTCTCAGAGACCATATTAAGCCAGGAAATGTGTTTGCCTTTATCACTGGTGAACAGTTGCAGAATGATTTGAAATAAATTCATCAAGTCTCCGTGCTGTGTGGAAGGCACACGCTGCCGGGGGAGGATGGAACTCTGCAGTTCAAGTGTTCAAATGTGCCGTGAACAACTAGCTGGTGTAGTTTAGCTTTGAATTAATAAATTGAGCATTATGTTTCCCAGGCCTTTGGTGTTTGTTATGCTGAGTTCATACAGGCTGGTGTCTTATGGAAACACGGAATATACTGAGCAATGAAATATGAGCCGTGTGCTCCATGGGATGGCAAGGGAAGAACATAAGATGAAGCATCATAAACTGAACCAGAAGTGGTTTATGGGCTATCACCAACCTAAAAATGAGATTCGTGGCCCAGATTCAAATTTTCTAGGACTGTACTTGCACTTAGGAGTCAGCAGGTACATTCCAGATCCTTCTCCCACTCCATCCCTTGCAGACGTGCTGGTGGATGCTGCAATCCTGCCATCCCTCTGCTCAAGGATATATCCCAGCTGGATCTGGGCAGCCTCCCTTCCTCCTGCAGGGGTGCAGTGTCAGTCAGTGAAATGTTTGCTCTGATATTGGTGCAGCATGGAAGCAGCAATGATTCTGTGCTGCCCCAGTTTCACCCATTAACCTCACGTGCCCACAGTTCTGCACCTGGAGTTTGCAGCTGGGCTGTGGTGGGGCTGCTCAAGTCATCACTGGGGGATTTGTTGTGCCCGAAGGAGTTTGAAACTGTAGCAGGAGCTTGTTTGCGGCTTGGTTTCTTTGTCACTTGAAACCAAATCTGCCCCATCCCCCAGCTGTTAAAGCTTAGAAATAATGAAGTCTTAACTCCTGACACTCTCCTGGAATTGCAGAAATTTAAAAGAGTGATAACCTTTCCACCCAACTTTGTAAGTAGCTTTGGAGACTGAAATCTGCTGCTGGAGCTGCTCGTGTCTGCTGAGCCTGAGCCCCGGGTGGGTTTGTACAATAGGTTATGAACCCTCAGTAATAAGGATTTATAATGAGAATCCTGCTATATTCTTAATTATACTCCTGCTGCAGGGTGTCATTATAGTGCACTAATGCCCTCCATATGGCAGATAGCGTGCACTTGGTTCTCTGTGGTTTTATTTAATTACAGACCTTTATCTGAACAACTTCACTGCTCAGTCTGAGGCCCGTGCAGGTGCACTGCAGCTCATCTTCCTACTGCTCAGGAACCAGTGGTGATTTTTAAGCTGCCAATTTGGGAGGGGGCCACAGAGGAAGCAGAAGACATCGACCCCACGCAGGGTGGGGAGGCCCTGGCACAGGCTGCCCAGAGAAGCTGTGGCTGCCCCATCCCTGGAAGTGTCCAAGGCCAGGTTGGAGCAGCCTGGGATAATGGAAGGTGTCCCTGCCTGTGGCAGGGGGTGGGTACTTGATGAGCTTTAAGGTCCCTTCCAACCCAAACTGTTTGAGGATTCTATGATTTTCAGTTCTCTCAGGATGACCTTGCTGTCTCCTTGGCAGTCTCTGGTGCTGCGTGCAGAGACTGAGAACAAACTTCTGCATTTGCATTGGTGACTGTAAGGTGAGGTTTTATGAAGCCCCTTCCAGAAGGCTCCAGGAGCATCGAGGTGCTGCCAAGGCTGGGTGAGTGTCACCCTGACAGAGTGGTGGTCGATCGGGTGCTCTCTGAATGAGGCTCCCTCCTTCCCTGTGTGTGGGCAGACAGCCCATGGCGTGTGAAGCTCTTTATTCTGGAGACAAAAGCACCAGGGCTGGTTTAATCTCCCTCAGCCTCTCTCAATGGATTTGTTGGCTACAAACTTCAGTAGTGGCTCTGGGCAAGAAAAACTGGAGAGATCAATACGGACACCAGGGCTTGACATCCATCAGGGCAGGGGGTGGAACGGGGCTGGCTGTGGAGCAGAGCCTCTGTGGGGCCCTGTGTGCTCTTGGGGAGGGGGTCACTGCCCTCTACACAGGTGCGGGACCTGTCCATCTCTGGGTCCCTGCTGCTCCTGCAGGCTGGGATCAGAGAAGAGGAGACATCCTGCATCCATGTAAGAAGCCATTGGCTGCTCCTGCCACGAGCACAGCGAGGTGGGGAATTGTTATGCAGGATTCCAGTGCTGAAATGTCTCCTGTCCTGCAGCAGGACAGACCTTGGCATGCCACGAGGCTGGCTGGGCCTCACTGGCCTTCTGCAAACAAATGGCTCTTCCTCTGTTAACAGGACTCTGCTCGGGATAGTTGGTTTTGAGTCAAGTTCTGTTTTGGAGTCACTGGCCAGTTGCTGTGTTTCCGTGGCCGCCTGCCTGTGTGGAAGAGCTCACCCCTTTCCCGGCCCCAGGGTGACTCTCAGCCACACCCAGCTCCTTTTTTCAGGCCATTTCTATCTTTCACCACATGTGAAAATAAATCCGAGAGCTCCAATCCTGGTAACTGCTCCGCAGCTCCTTCCAGTCGCATTCCTGCCTTGGGGTTCATGAGGGACACTCTCCCATCCTTGCAGCCTTTCCTTCTCCCAGAGTATTCCAGCTCTGCAGGAGTGTGTCTCCTTCCCTGGTGGGGTTTTAGGGCTCATTGGCCAAAAAACTGTCCCAGCATGGAGCCAGCTGCCCCTCTGCATTTGGGTTAACAGGTGTGGTTGTATTAATTTAGGAGGTGAAAGCATTTTGCACTTTTATTTCTGTGGGTGTAAAACAAATAAATAATAAAATCCCCACCCCAAACCGACCCCACAACACCAAGCACAACCAGAAATGGGTGCTTGGTGCTTCAGTGGAAAAATACAGGTTAGGCCAAAACAAATCGGAACTGAGTGTTCAGGCTACAACTAAGTCTGAGCTGCAGCGCTATATTTAAACATGGTATTTTTGTATTTTAATAATTAACCAGTGGGAAAGAACAGCCTAAAAAACTGTGGCGTAGGCAATTTTCAAGGTATCTTCTCTTTAGCCCCATGTTAGTGCTGGAGTGCAGCTGAGGAAAGGCTGCAAAGGACAGGGATGCTCTAAAGCGCTGGTTCCCTCTCTAGGTTTGTCCTTCCCCTCATTCTTCTCTCTGCAGCCTCCTAACAGTTAAATCAAGCTGGTCAGCCAGAAACCCGTGTTTGAGGTGGTGTGTGAGCCTGTTGGAGGTGTTTGCTTTTCGTGGAGAGCCGAGGGCATGGCAGGATTTCCCTCAGCATTAATGGCAGTAGCTGTGACTGTGCGTAACCGTGACCGGCACTTGGCAAGGGAGGGCTGTGAAAGGTAATCCTCTGCCACGTGATTATTTCATTTCCATTCAGTTTTATATAGCACAAGGCAATTCCCTGCTTTTGAGGAAAAGGTCGTGGGGTGTTTCAGTGCTGCAGAGACACCTGCAAGTCCTCAGGGCGGTGTCGGGACTGCAGAGCTGGCAGTGTCAGGGGCTGAGCCTGGACAGCATCAAGTCTCTCTCAAATTAGGAGAGGGAAACAAGGGAACTTGGCCTGGCACTCAGTTAATTTGCAACTTGAACCCAGCTACAGATTCCCAGACATGGTACAAGAGCAGCTCCAGCTCAGAAATCTACCTTGTTCTGAAGCCGATGGACACCAATCTGCAAAGCTTAATGTCCTTAAACTTCTGGAGCTTGAACTCAATTGACCTCAAGACCCAAATTGTGCAGCAATCACTCAGGGTTGCAGCAGCGTCCCAAAAATCCTCTGCAGCTCAGGCTCAGTGCCTGTCCATGGAAGGGAATAGAGCAGCCAGTGCCAGAGCCCTTGGTGTTACCTGGGAATGGGGCTGGTTCTGCACCATCCCTGTATTTCCCTTCAGTCCCACATGGCTGTAATGTCCTGATGGTACTTGAGGGCACCATGAAATTTGAAGGTTTTGCTGGAGAGCATTTGCTGCTTTGGGGGGCAAACCCCTCTCATTTGGTGGTTCTTGCTGAAATGAGCCCAGTGGGGCTCAGGTGTCTCCCAGCAGTTTCAGTGAAGGTCACATTCAAGTCCTGGCTGTGTCCAGGGGCGGAGGAGCAAGGAATGCTTTTGCCTTAGGTAGGGCAGGACCCAAGTGTCCAGTGACTCCAAGCCCCTCCTTTAACTGGAATTTCTTTTTAGATCATACTTCTCTTTTGTGCCGTACGTGTTTGGATTCTCATTATGTTTTCCCAGGCTGATTTTCAAATCTCCCAGTAAATGGGCATTAACTGTGGTTCAAGCCCAGGAGAGGTGCTTGTCCTCATGGTTTTCCAAGGGCAGAGGATCTACATCCTTAATAGCTCCATTAGAGCTCGCACGAGTGCCTTCTCCCTGGTGAGATTAACTACTGCAAATGCAGTGCCCACTGCTCCCAGCAGGCAGGAAGGGCCTCATGGAGATCTGCCTTGGCAGGAGCCTTGTAAGAGGTGTTTTGTTTCACCAGAACACCTCTCTAGTGGAGCTCAGCTCCAGGCTGCTCCCTGACTGTGCATGGCAGTCAGACCCAGCCCCTCGTGGCATTCTCATGGGAGCTGGGGGGGCTGGGGACTCCAGCAGAGCATCACACTGGGATCCAGGCAGGGCAGAGGCAGCTGGGGATGAGGTCCAGAGAAACTTGGACTCCTTCCCCAAATATGTCCTTAAAGGACCAGGGAAAAAAAAGGTTGAGTAAGAGTTGAGGTTTATTCCCCCACTCTGTGGCCAGACACTTTGCATTCAGCAGCCGCCACTAAGAAGGACCTCACACGGGTATTTGCTTAGGAAATTTCTGTTTGGGAATCTCACTGGAGGCACTTTCTTTTTTTTTTCCTTTTTTTAAAATTTTCTGCTCAGTTATAGACTGAAGACTGGGGTAAGCGACCAGCCCTGAGCCTTGAGTGTCTCGTTGCTCTTTGGGAAACAGTGGGGTTCAATGCTGAGAGTATTGAAGGGTCTGAACTGACCAGCTGAGGTGCAGTTTGTCAGGTCTTCCCTGTTACAAACTGACCTGGTAATGGTCAGTTCTCCCTCTGCAGTGCTGCACTCGATGTACAAATTCCACTCAAGAACTGCTTGAAATGTTTCTCTTCTCATTTAAGGAAGTCTTCTGAAGTTTCACTGGAAATTGCAATTTGCATTGATTTATTTTTTTGTGTGTGTATGGCAAATGCAGCCATTTCTATGCAGTTCTTAAGTGAACTCAGACGCATTCCAACATAATTTGTACCTTTGTTTCCTCACTGCATGAGGTCTTCCTGGAGCTGTGGGCTGTGAATCGCTTCCGCCAGGGATGGAGCTGTCTCCTGCTCCCTCTCCCGGGTCCTTTAGGCATTTGCCCCGTGATGCTGCTATCCCAAATGATCTGCTTTCAAACTCTTTGGAAGCGTCTGCTCCAGTGGGAGCACAGCTCCGTGCACAGGATGGGAAAACGTGGTGGTTTGAAAAATAAACCAAGCCAAAACAAAAATGCCCAACAAAACAGAGCATGGGGAAGCCGAGCTCCCAGTCTGCTTGCTGGGAGGGAGTTGGTGACAGCATTCCTGTGGCTTTGCTGCTGGTGGAGGGGGCTGTGTGCTCGTAAGGGGTGAGCTGAGGAGTTTGGGGCTCCTTCCTTACTCCCAGTGCTGTGCTCCAGAGGAATGGTTTTGTTGAAGCTGTTTATTTCCAGGCAATGGCAAGGTGTGGAAGGGAAGGCTCTGCAGAGCCCCGGTCTCTGCCTGTCCCTTGTGAGCCATCCATGCTGACAAAGACTTTCCCAGGCAAGGTGTTGAGGGTACCTCTTCTGGTTCAGAGGTACCTTAACATCCTTTCCTGGATTTCTTTGGCTGTCACGTGGCAGGTGAGATCCTGGGCTGCCTTTACTTTTCCTGAGGCTTTATGAATAATGCAACACGTGCTTTTTTTTTTTAATTTCCAGATTGAAAAGATCATGAGTTCCATCGGTGAAGGCATTGACTTTTCCCAGGAGCAGCAGAGGATCTCAGGTAGTGTGCCCAGCGTGTCTGTCTGTCCTGGCTGTGCTTTGAACACAAACAAGGTGCTGGCTCCTGCATGCAGATCTCTTTAACCTGCTTTAGCTCTGGGAGGGAGCAAAAGGCCCTGGCACAGGAGGAGCCGACCTGGGCTTCCCACATGATGCTCAATGATGCTGCCAGCAATTTTATTTCAACACTCCTTGGGAAGATTCATTTAATTTTACAGAATGCAGCTGTAGGATTGTCCTCCCGGCTCTTCCCGTGAGCGCAGGGCTGGATGATGCCAGTGGTGGGTCAGTGTGGGTCTCATGGTGGCCCTGCCCTTTGGGTGTGGTTAATGTGCCAAGTGTCTCAGTGAAAGGGATCCTGGACATTTCTGAATGCACCTGTAGGTATCAATACCCACTGAACAAGGCTCTTGGAGGACATGTCCTTTCCTCCTTTGCGTAAAACGTGAATCCCTTCTCTGCCTTTGAATCATGAGCAAAAGCAGGACTCAAGCTTGCTGGAGAGCTGCCACCACGAGGGATTCTGTCCTTTTAAATCCTTCACCTCCAGACTGCTGCAGCAGAACAGCTCTGACTCCAGGTGGGCAGCAGCTCCTCCTGATGAGATGCAAATGCAGATCCACACGCGCAGCTCACACAGGCTGTGACAGAGCTCACCTCGCATCCATTTATCACTCGGATTTTTGCTTAGGTGAGGGGGAACACACTGTTCCCAGTGGGAGTTTACCCTGACTTGGGCTTTGTGTTCCAGGATCAGGTGGCTTTGCAGAGGAGTTGAAGCTCTGTATGGGTTTGGGCTCAGGCATCCTGCTCTGACAGCCCTCCCTGCACCGGTCCGGGCTGTGATGGATCAATAGCGCCAGGGAAAGTCTGACATGGAGGGGAGAGGAGGAGCCAGTGTTCCTGCAGACCTGCTGCTGTGCAGGGAGCACTCAGCAAGATGGACACCCTGGAGCAGGTGGGCACAGGAGCTGCTGTGTCCTGGAGCCAGGGCTTTTCCTGCAGGATGTGCTCAGTCACGCTTGGATTGGGATCCCTCGTGTGCAGATCGTCTGCTGGGCACGTTCCCTGTTTGTCCCTCCTTTCCCTGGAGCAAGCAGAGCTCTGCCAGACACCTGCTGGGAGCTCCCACATGTCTGGGTTTTGCTCCTCGGGGCTATGTGGGGCTGTTGTAATGCTTCAGGTCATGGTAAATGTGCAGGAAGCTGCAGGGAACTTCCCAAATGCGCTCTCATCCTCAAAAATGGGTGAGGTTTGAGAATACTGGGGCTCCTGACTCGTTTGGGGTCTGGAAAGGTGAAATGCCTTGCTGGTAGTTGCTGTGGGGATAAGTGTGTTTGGAGCTGTTTGTGTGAGCAGTTGCTGTGTACAACTGCCTCGTGTCTGGGGAAAGCAGCACGGAAGGGCTGGCCAGGGCTTCTTGGAGCTTGGGCAGTCAAGGATCACCATCACTTTGGGGATACCAGACTCCATCTGCCCTTTGCCTTAAAGGAGTGTTTAGCCTTGGAACAGGCATTTGTGTCTCTCTGCACCCAGTGTCCACGAGCAAATGGGGTGGTGTTGGTCCAGCACAGCCCACGCACTGATTTCATCCTCCAGACTGGTGCAAACTTCACACTAAAGGTCCTTACTGAAACAATAAAATCTGGAAGCCACTCGTGAACCTTGGCAGACTCTTCCTCTCCGTGCTGTGGGACTTGAGAAGAGCCTTGCAGGAGGCACCACTCCGCTGTCCTTCTGTCCATGCAGCTTTGGGAATGCTCTCATCATTCCGACTCTGCCCACTGGTTCCCCCTCTGCCAGCTGCAGGCCTCTCAAAGGCAGGATTCCCAGAATTTGGAGCATAAGAGGAAGGATGGAGCTGAGAAATAGGAGTTTATTTCAGTCAGAAGTTGTGATCAGGCTCTTGCGAGGGGTCACGAGCACTGGGATTCTTTTGTTCTTGCGCCATCCTTGTAATGCACAAATGTCAGGTGTATTCGAGGTATCTTTATTTTCAGCCTGGGATGTTTTGGGCATATGTTCTTCTCTTTTTCTTTTGAAAGGAAATCCCTCCATTCCCTCCCTCCAAATACTTCCCTCTCTCTATTTTGCCATGACTTGAAGGGGTTTTGTAAATAGAAAATCTGCACTTGGTATCACTGTAGGTTTCCCTTTTAAAAGCAGAAATGCAATTACAAGTGCATGCAAGGCTGAATAGAGTAAATAATTTTAAAAATTAAATTCAGGGGCTCAGGGGAAGGAGCTGCTGTGGTTTCATTTCCCCCTGCCCATACCCCGACAGCTCCCAGGAATGCTGTGGTAGGCAGCAGGCAGTTCCTCACCTCTCTCGTGATAAATTAATTCTGAGCCAGCCGCAAATCACTTGGATCTGTCAAAGGAGACCCGTGACATCATTTTTTAAAACCCCCAAGCCATGTTGTCCATCATGGAGTAAATATTGAGGAGTCAGTGATTTCCACCGGAGAGTTACGGAGCCGCTGCCTCCCTCCCGGCGGGTGGGAGCGCTGGGAGGGGGGAGAGGATGAGGAGAAGGGAGGGACAGCGTGGAGCGTGGGGCTCGCGGCTCAGACAAAGCCGCCGCCGCCGCCGGCAGAGCGCAGGGACCGGCGGAGGGAAGGATGCGGGGAAGGATGGAGAGCGGGCGAGCGGGAGCTCCTGGCACACAGTCCGGGCATAGCTGCTGCCCCGGAGCACGGGCTGGCTCCGGGGGGGAGGGAGGCAGAAGCCTTTTGTGATCTCGGCGTTGCAGCGCCCACTGGAAGGACCGGCCGGCACTCCCAAATACCCGGCACAGGAGCAGCCCCCTGGACCAGAGAGCAGGAATTACCCCAGGAATCTGCAGATGACACTGTGAGCTCTGTGTGTGTAGCCATTGCAGCAGAGTGGGGAGGGATGGCTGGAAGGTACCAAACTGCTTCAGCTGACCTGAAGGTTCAAAGGAAGCAAACGGGGGTCTCCTGATCATCCTTTTCTTTGTATCCATGCTGGAAACAGACGTGCCAGGGAGCCTGAAAATCTGCCTGTCTTGTACAGCAAATTCCCTGATGAAAAGGAGATCTCTGAACTTTTTTTTTTGTCATACTTAAGGTCTTGAGCTTTTCTAGAGGAGAGTAACAAGTCACTGGACTCATCCCGAGGGTGAGAGAAAGGAGAGCTCGTCTGCAGGGCTTCCGTAGGTGTTGGGAGGACTCTCCTTTATCAGAGGGTGAGGGGAGGTGCCAGGGCATGGCTCGGACTTGAGCTGCTGCAGGAAGAGGAGAGGGTGTGCTTGCATTGGTTTTTTCATTTTGCCGTGGCTTGGAAGCAGGGAACTGAAATGCCTCCTTCCTGCAGAGCTGCTCCCTGTCTGAGCGAGGGGCTCGATGCCGCGGCTGCGCTCAGACGAAGAAAATGAAGGAAGGGCAGATCCAGGTGTGCGCCCAACACCTGGCAGGACCAGCAGTGTTGGGTGAGAACCGTCCCGGCTCTGCTGTCACACGGTGCAGTGGTGGGGCTGGGCTCTCTGGGGCCGGCGTGCCGGAATGCCAAGTGGATGGATCGCCGGGAGGATGACAGTGCCAGGGCTCCCAGACGTGTGCTCGGGGTCCCCATGACGCGGTAACGGCGAGGCGAAGCCCCTGCCATGGTTTGCCTCTCTCAGGACTGCTGGGGAGGAAGAGCACAAGCCCTTCCTCTCGGCTGCTGCAGTCTGTGCTTCCTTTGTCTTGCGTGTCTTCCCGTGGACAGCCGCTCTGCCTGGGCTCCTGCTGCTTTCCCGAGCGCCCACCGTGTCCGAGCTGGCTCGGCTGCATGAAGCTGCGTTCCCTCAGGCTGCCCTGTGCTCCCCGCTGAGCCGGGGCCGTGTCCAGAGGCGCGCGGATGAGAGGACTGGCACAGCTCCGCTCCCTTCCCTCGCACCTGCGACTGCCTGGGAATGCCTGGGGTGGAAGTTTGCTGCTCTTCTCCCGCCCCCTTCCGCTGAGCCAAGGAGTGGATCCGCATCCCCGTGGGGTTGGGCTTCATGTGCTTGCCTGGCGAGGAACTCGCGAGCCCTGACAGCAGTGCCTGTGATCTCAGCGCCCCAGCAGCGCCTCTGAACCTTTGCCCGGGCAAGGAGTTTCTTTTCCGAGTGTGAACTGCAGGACAGATTTGCACCCAGAGCCCGCAGAGGCACTGCAAGCTCGTTGTCCATGCTCTGTGCACACAAGAGGAATTGTCTGCCCGCTGATTTGTTGTACTCTGAGCATAATTTTTTGAGTTTCTTTATGGTAATGACTATGATGTGGCAATGCCATCTGTCCTCCTCAGAGTGCCGCTGCTACCGCCTGAACGGTTTCTCCCTGTTCAAGCGGCTGCCGATTCCTCTCTCGTCAGGTTCGCGGATGCTGGAGCAGAGCGTCGGGGAGTGGCTGGAGTCCATCGGCCTGCAGCAGTACGAGAGCAAGCTGCTCCTGAACGGCTTCGACGATGTCCGCTTCCTGGTGAGTGCCCGGGAGGGACCCCGGGCTCCGAGGAATGGGCTGGCCAAAGCTTCCCGTGTCACCGGTGCCCCGTGCGGGTGCCGAGCAGAGCCGGGTTCTGCCGCCCGGCGCCGCCGTCTTGGGGGGTGTAGAAGTTTTGACAGAAGGAATAGGTGAAGGTTGAGTTGGGTCTTCACATTTACTTCAGGTGTTACTGGGTTTTTTGCTGTAATTTTGATAGAAAATTTTATTTAATCTGCCCCCTAAATCTTTACTATCCAGTTTACTTCAGAAGTGGGAGCTGAAATTCACTGGTGTTTTGACAGAACCCCTGAGCAGTCTGTGCTCTGGGCTGTGAAGGAGGCAGCAGACCTCTTGTTGGAACTGTACTTGCTCTGAGCATGCAGGCAATATGTTAATGAGCTGTACCTAATTGCATTGACACTGTTGGCTCTGAAACCTACTGATGACGACACAGTAACGCTCAATGTTGAGGGGTTTTATAACCAGTGCCTAGAAACTTAAAAGCCACATGGTGTAAAAATCTGAGAATTCGTGTGGAATGATGAAGTGCAAAGGCAGAAAACCTTGGTGCTGCAGGAGGGTTCTCCCTGCATGGCTTAAAGAAATGCTTTTGAACGTGGACTCCAAGTTTGGCAATTAACAAAAAATGGATGTAAACCTTTGGAAAAGTCATTTTGGCTAATGCAGAATCCCTCTTTGGAATGGGAGCAGGGGCATCTCTGGCACTGGGGATGGTGCAGAGAAGTGACACCAGGAGGATGTGAGCTGAGTGGGGGGGTTTGGGAACACACAGTGGCCATCAACTGTGGGGAGAGTATTGGGGCCAGTTGGAGAGAGATGGGAAGCTGGGAAAGGGCGTGGATGGAGGCTCAAGGAAGAACACACCTGAGCAGCATCTGTTGGGCAACTTAAAGGCAGGGTGTAATTATGCTTTAAAAAATACCTGACCAGCAGGATAAATGTTGTGGGATCTATCCAGCTGTACCTCCTGGTCTCCACAGCAAGCAGCCGGGCCGCTTGCCTTCCCTTCACCTGGCAGGGCCAACCCTCTCCTCCAGAGCTGGGGTTTGCTGTGGTTTTCACCCCCAGTGGACTCTCAGCCAGGGGCGTGTGAGGGTTCAGCATCCCTGTGTGTGCTGGGGCCGTCTGGAGATGGTACCACAAATTGAAAAGAAATAACCCTGTAGATCCTCTTGGGATCCCCTGCTGATGGATCGGTGACCATTGTGGGGTAGGTGGCTGCTCTCACCCAGCAGCTGCAGATAAAACACCATTCCCCTGCCTGGCCAGGGGTGATGGACCTCGCTCAGCTCAGAACTCCAGTAGCAAAGGTTCCTGTGTGTGTCTCTCTCTCTGGTGGTGTTGGGTACGTGGTAGGATTTGCTTTCTTCATGGCTGGATGTTTTTCTTCCCCGTCCAGTGCTGGGTGGCTGCTCCCAGTGCAGCAGTCAGCTGCTGCTGGATTCAGGGAACGGGACACTCCTTGCTCATTCTTCTCAAATTTAAAAGCTCAGATAATTTCACAAAGATTTCCTGCAAACCCTAGCTGATATCCATGTTGCTGCTTATCCCTTTTCCTAGGGAGGTGACCCTGGCACCCATGCCAACCCTGGCTTTAAATCCATTCATCCCAGCCCTGAGAACTCCAAGCTAATACATCAGCCCAGTAGGAAAATTGAATTATTTAGAATCTTTTCCTCTGTGGTGTTCCTTGCCTTCAGCTTCTGGTGTTGGGGGAGCAAAACCTTCAGATACAGCATAAATGAGGAACAAGTAGTTAATTTGGTTCTAGTGGTGTTTTTGATGTTCTTGGATGAATTATTAAAACTGCTGTGAACACTGAGGCTGGGCAGAGCAGGGGCTCTGGACGCTGAGGTCTGAGCATTAGGCTGCCCAGTCCTCTTCCTTACACAACCATTGCTTTATCAGCTGCCCCTTCCAGTCACTAATGGAGAATATTCCAAACTAAGTGGCATTACTTTCCTGGAGTTAAACAGTTTGTATGAAAAGATTAGTCCCTCTCAGGGGCCTCATTGTGTTCAATATTTCAAGGTCCGAAGAACGCCGGGTAATGGTTTGCAAATCGCCAGGTGGGTTATGGGGCTAATTAAGTTTTAGTAGCCAAAACTGGGAAGTTGGAGTCCTTTGACAAGAAAACACTTATTTTTTTGTGCAGGATTTTGCTTTGCATTGCACTGCTCCCTGCTCATGGAGCTGCGGGGTGTTCTGGCAAAGGGATGCTCCCTTTATTCCGGGGTCCCCAGGTGCCATTTGGGGCCAAACCAGAAGCTTTGCAGGAGCAAAGCGTTCAATGTACAAAGATCATGTGGCTGCAGAGCAAGGCAGTGTCCTAAAAGAGCCTTTTAATGTACTGAGGAAGGTACTCAGCCTGTAGTAGATTGCAACTCAGAGGAGGGTTAAGAACAGTCTAACAAGGAGCGTGTCCTGTCACTGCAGCAGGGATGGGGGAGAGCCGGTGTGTGCCGGCACCAGGGCACTTGGTGCTGTTCTTCACTGGAGAAACAGGAGTTTAAAGTGCCCTGTCTGCCCCAGGAGTGGGGCAGGGTTGTAAGAGACACAAACTGGGGTGCTGGGCTTGCTGGTGCTCTGGTGGCTTGTACTGCAGCTGGATCTGGTTTCAGGGATTCTTCATTCCCTGGGTATTTTCAGCTGGTTCCTGTGTTAATTTGTACCCCACGTCACAAGAGCCTTTACCCCCAGGTAGGGAAATGATTCATGAACACACGGTGTGTAAAGGGAGTTTGAAAAGTGCTCTGTAAATATATTTGACTTCTTAATTAGTTGTTAATGGAGGAAGTCAGAAACATGCCTTGTTTCCAAAAATAATAATTCTGTTATTTTCACAACTCCAGGGATTGAGGATTAGGGGATTAGCTGTGCCCCAGCCACACGCCAGCCCCCTCACTGGTGGTGACTCTGGACAGGCAGCACCTGGAATGGTCAGCAGGAGGGGGTGAGGGTCCTGCTTCTCTCAGGGTCTGCTGACCAACAGCTGAGAGTGGCTCAAGGGACCTGCAGCTCCCGCAGGTGATGATGGGGACCGTGGTGGGAGCCACGAGCGTCTCACAGGCTGAGCTGTGCAAGGGGAAGGTGCACTGGAGCTGTCTCTCTGTTCCTGGGAATTCCAGCCCTGCATCTGGGACAAAGTTGATGTTGATCAAGCGCTGGCTTCACTCGGGTGGGTATCGCTGGCACAAGTCAGCAGGATTAGTTGGACATGGATGTGACGCGACGTTGAAGCGCCCGCGCCCGTGTTCCTGATTCTGGGAAGGGACCAAGGTCTGCATGAATCTAGGATTGTGTAATCTTTCAGCTTGGATGAGGGAAGAAAGGGGTGATAAAAGATGGATTTAGCTAGCTTAGTTTTCCAAAACACTGAGTTCTCTTTCTACATCTACATATTGGCCCACATCTCTGTGTCCGCAGAAATTCTTCTACTCCCTTCAAGTTGCCTACAGTAGCTACACTGTTTTTATGCACAAGGCAAGGAAGAGGCTTTCCCTGTTATTCTGCCACTCTCAAGCACGAACCCCACGGTCCAGGACAGCAGCTTCTTCCCCTCACCCTCTGTGTTGCCACCGAGTGACCTTCACGGCCAGCACCACTGCCATGGGGCAGCCGGACTGGGACACTCAGCTGCTGCTTTTCATGTGGAGTTGGAATTGGGCGGCATCCTGTGCAAGCAGCTGGGATTAGGAACAGCTCAAGTGGAGATAGTGCTTCCAATTCTCCTTCCCTGCTCCACAGCCCGCTGGGATTCCTTCATTAGAGGGGAAAGTTTATTTGTGCGGTGGGTGAACACAACTCAGGCGAAGCTGCTGGCAGTGGCTGTGCTGTCCTTGACTTAGCAAAAATACAGCTCTGCGAGTAGGATAAAATCCTCAGCAGCACTGCCTGCCAAATGTGAACAGCTCCAGTGAACCAGGAATGCCCACCCCACCACCCAGGAGGAGCAGCAGTGCTGCCTCCCACGTGGAGGAGCACGGCCCCGTAGCGTGAGCTGAGTTCCAGGAGCCCCATTACCTCATCCGTCACCAGAGGAGGGAAATGAAAGGTCAGATCACAAAACTGCAGCAGTGAGTGAGAAGTGTCATCCAGAAAAGTGCACAATAAATGAACTTAATTGTCCTTGGCGGGTAATGAGCCGGGGAACTGGGAGAGCAGGAAAAATGTCACAGGAATATGGACCAAGAGGGATTCTGCTGCTCCTGGAGCTTGGCCCCATCCTGTCTGCTGTGGTCACCAGTGTATCTGCCACAGATGCTCCCTTTGGGAAGTCCATAGAAAATGGGTTTGGGGATGCCCAATTCATTCCTGGTCCCTACAGCAAAAGGAGTAACCCAGGGAAAGGCTAGGCTGGACTCTGGCCGTCCAGGGAGGGAAGGGATGTTGCCTAATAATGAGAGGGAATTGCAATAATTAATGGTGGAATTCCTTCGCAGAAATGGGGAAGGAAATGCCATTACCTGTTCCCTCACACGGTGTTTTTGTGATCCCACAGATCCCATAAAAGTATCCAAGATGCTTGCAAAAGCTTACCCCTTCCCTCGGAGGGCAGGATCTTGCTGCTGCCCCAGCAGCTTCCACTGGGCTGACATCTGAGAAGGGCAAACCCCGCGTGCTCTGGCAGTTGTACCAGTGTTCTGGAGCTGAACTTTTTATTCAGTCCAAAGATATTTTGATTCACAAATGAGCAGGTAAAAGAGAACATAAACCATTTTTAATGGCTTTTTTTTATTGTTCAAGCCTGGATTCCTGTGGAGTGTGTGGAAAGCAGCTAATGCTGATTCAATGAGACAGCGTCAGAAAGGGAAATCTGTTCTCTGTGTGTAATGCCCTGGGCTCCTCTGGGGGGTTTTATTTATTTTTTTATAATTGGGGAGAAGTGGTAGAAAAATGATGGTGGTGGAAGAATGGGGTGTCCGCAAATAATTTGGAGTACTGACATTAATTTGATTAAATACAATTCAGTGCCATGTTAGATTAGCCTGCAGTGGTGCTCACTGATGGAAGAGCCTTTCCTTCCCCTTCGCCCCTCTGGGTGTGCAGGCAAACAGGATAAACGTGGAGCTGAGGCCTTGGCTCAGGTTGGCTCACCTTGGCTGGGTGTGTGAGCTGAGCTCGGCACCCCTTGTGCCTGCCGGGGCCAAGGACAGCCCTTGTCTGCATCTGACATGGAGCCAGGTCTCCTTTGCTCTGCAGATCCCCAGGATGTGGGTGTGGGCTGACACCTGCACAGTCCTCATCCTCACCTGATACCTGCCCTGCTGGAGCACCAGCATCTCCTGTGTCCTCAGTGGCTCAGCTCTGCCTGATCTGAACGGCCCAGCTTGGCGCGCAGCTGCTGGTCCCCTGGGCAGCAGCCAGGCTCTGGGCATGCTCTGGGAATGTGTCTGCCCCAGAGCTTTTTTCTATTTTCATATAGAACTTGTCATTTTATAGTAGCCATTTGGGGAAAACTGAACTGATGTATTCCAGTAAGTTTGCACCCAGGAATGATCTGTGAGGAACAGGGACCCACCAGAGACCCCCAAAAGGGTTTTACTGTGGGTACTCTTGTTGAAGCACAGCAGGAACGTGGCCTGACCACAGCTGGTGGAGGGATTTTAGTGCAGACCTAGGTGAGCCCAGTGCCTGGTGTCAGGCTGGAGCTGGGACAAGCTCTCTTCAGCCAGGCAGAGGTTCTGGGTGGCTGGTTCTGGATTTGGTCACTGCTGCCAGCCCCCAGGAGCATGTGCCGGGATGTCCAGACTGATTGTGCAGTGCTGGACAAACCCATAAGAGTGGGACTGGACCCTTGGGTGGGGGTCTCTGCCAAGCCCCTGGGTGGGAATCTCTTGATTCAATTAAATGAATTTTGTTTGACGTCTTCCCGATGGATTCCAGCTGGTCCTTGGGAGGTTCCCAAGGAGTGTGCTTTATGCACCATGGTAGGAGTGTTTGGGTTTTCTCTGGAAGGGGAATGATGAGAGCAGAGACATGCAGGGATTTGGGGCTGGAGGAAGTTTGAGGATCTGGGGAAAGGCAGCAGAGCTGTGCCAAAGCTCCCCAGATAATAGAAATGGACTCAAAGGGAGCAGCGAGGTTGGAGTGCATTTTGAGGAGCAAAGTGGGTGGACCTGAACTGGCAATTTAGAGGATACTTATATTTGATTCATTAGTAGCTCCAGGCCCATAAACATTAAAAAAGCCATTAAAGTAGCAGTTAATTTTTTTCTCTCAATAAAATTGCCCGAACTTGACAACCATGACCGATTCCCTCCGTTGCCATTGTCACACTGCCAGTCTGCATGGGGAAGAAAATTAAACAAAAATGAAGTGGCTGTGTGCTAATCTCAGATTTATTGTAGGGTTTTGTGTATGAGCCCCCTTCCTAGTCAATGCTCTGTGAAGAGCTGAGGCTTCATCATTGTGCCCGTAGCTAAACTGATCCTTTGCCCTGGTTTCCACTGAAGTTCCCCAGATGCTGCCACCAAACCCTGCACATCCTGAGGTCAATTACAAATGCAGATCTGCGTGACCAAGTGGGGTCCCCCAGCTCGGAGACCTGGGTGTGCAGGGCCCAGCTGTGGGGTCATCACTCCAGGTCTGTGATGAGCTGGATGTGTCTCCATCTCCCACATCCAGGCTTTGGGCTGCCAAAAACAGAGCAATAGCAGTGACAGCAGAATCCACGACAAGATGCAAATTGTCTCGAATGCACTGAGGGGAAAAAGAAAAAGAGCTTTGTATGCACTTTGTATGCACAGAGAGCCTTCAGCTGTCTCTCTGCTTGGGATGTCTGCAGGAGCCTTCGGAGTCTGGGAAAGCTGTGTTTGGGTTTTGCGTCTGTTGCTTTTGATGGCGGACACGTCCTGGGCCCCGTCCTCCCCGTCGGTGCCCGTGCAGGGTCTGCCCACAGCAGAGCCAAATCCAGTGCCGGCCCAACCACGCGTCCTGCACAGAACACTCAGTGCCTCGGGCCCTTCCTTAGCTGGAACGAGAGCATGGACAGACGCCAGGCTCTGGGGAAGAAGCAGCATCTGAAAATTGGGTAGTTAAGTGCCTGCAGAGTGTCCTGCTGGAGGAGGAATCTGGCAGGTTTCGTCAGCGCTGCCTTTGGCGCGGTCACTTTGGGGTCACCTCAGTAGCAGGAGGGGACGCTGCCTTCTGCCAGGTAACCTCTGACTGTGCTTTTTTTCCTTTAATGAGAAACCTGGAGCCTCACAGGCTGTTTAACTACAGTGCAAGCAGTGAAGCGTGACCAAAGCCAACCCTTTTTCCAAGAACTCGTGTCTCTGCAGGCGGGCCGGCTGCACGGCGTCCCGCAGGGCTCCCGGGGCAGCCCAGTGAGGACACGGGTCACTGGCAGATCCTGCCCTCCCTCGGGGCAATGAGGAGGGCAGAGACAGGGTTCAGGAGTGTCACTCGTGGTGGTGTGTACTTATTTGTGCACCATAGAGGGGGCTCTGTTTGGCTTGGAGGAAGCTGAAGGCCGGGTTGGGGGATGAAGGCCCCTCCGACTGCCTGGCAGCCAGTCTGTGCCAGCTGGGACCTGGGATGGGACTCGCCTTACCTGATTTCAGGTGTCTGACTGATGGTTCAGCTCTTGGGGTTGCCAGTGGAGCAGAAGAGCTCTGCCTCAGGTAATGAATTCCATCCCCCGTGTCCCTTCCCTGGCTGAGCCCACGTAGGGGCTGGTTCCTGACGGAGCACATGGTGAGGTGTTGGGATGAAGAGGCTGTTGGCTGTCCCTCAGTCTCCCAGTGTGGGTGAAAGTGAGAGCTCTGGCCCGGGTCAGCCCTGAGCTGCCCTCACTCCACTCAGTCCTGCGGAGTTGGGGCAGCCAGGAGGGACGTGCAAGGTAAATGCACTTGTCACAAGGAATAAAGTCGGAAACATGTCTTGGGAAAGCCTTTTTGATTGTAATTGGCATCTCTGAGGCTGATGCTGAGGCTCCTGGAGGACCGGGCTGACAGCAGAGCACACCCCAGAGCCCTGCTTGCCCCACTGAGCCCGTCCTCAGAGGACCTCGGGAGGGACTAGTGAGATCTAGGGATGCTCTGTGCCCTCAAAGGGGCACTGGGAGGTGGCATTTGCTGACCTGTGGCAGCACCAAAGGAGGACCTTTGGGTAAAACTGAAAAGCAGCAGTGGCCCTCATGAAGAAGCTCTGCCCCTTGGCTCTTGTCTGAGAGCATTGGGTGCAGACAGGTTTAAAGTCTGGCTTGTCTGTGTGGCTGGCAAAGGTTAAAAGATCTCCAGTGTCTTTGCATTTAATTCTCTCTTTAGTGGCAGGTTATTGTTTTTCATGGGAGATGAAATCCGGATGGGTTTGAAGGACATTTCTCCTGCACCAGGGGCTGGAATGATTTGTTCAGAGCTGCTATGCTTTGTCTATCCTTGTTAAGTACCCAGAGAATATGGACTGGCACCGAGGGAATTTAATGTGACACATAAAAATAAGGAGTGCAGGAGAAAGCTGTAGGCTTCACAGTATTTAACTACCTTGTATCCTTGCTACATCGCAAGCAAGTTTCTTTGAATTTGAGATGCCAAAAATGGGAGAACACCTCTTCCCTTGCCTTGGGGCTGGCACTGGTGCCCTGGGAGAGCAAGAGCCGCCAGCCCCGTGCTGCTCATGTGGGATCACGGCTGTGCCAAAGGGGATTAGCACCAAAAAGGGCTCAACGTTGGAAAGTAAGCATGAGTGAAAATGTAAATAGGATCAGCAAGCTTGTTTAGGTTTTATACATGAAAATTACACATCACCATTGTCACAGCTCATTTGGCTGCCAACTGTTCCTGCTGTCCGGGTGGCACGAAGGGAAGGGCTGGCTGTGAGCTCTGCCCTTGCCAGCATCTTCCCTGAGCCCTCCAGCTTCATCCCTGGCTGTCTACAGGATGGAGCTGCAGAGCACCAAGATGGGCAGGTTGAGGGAGCAGAGCAGGCCCAGGTGTTGGGAACTGCAGGTTTCAGGTATCCGAGGTGTGACAGTAACCTGCTGCAGGCACTTCAGTCTCTCCCCTTGCCACCTCCCCAAGGCAGGGCAGTAGTGCTTTGTTCTCCAGACCCACAGGAGAAATCACTTGCTCTGGCCCTCTTTGTCCATTTAAAAAATCCCTTTTGAAGCCATCTCTCTCTCGGAGAGAATTCCTCGCACACACGCCGTGTTCCTGCCAGGTGAGGTGTCTGTCAGGGGAGTTAATCCCCTTTAATCCCTTCCCTCCTCCCTGGAGCCAAGCACACAATCTCCCGCTGTTACAGGAATGCACATTAAATGTGGCTCTTTGGCTTAAAATTTGTGAACAAGAAAGGGGAGGGATGTTTCCATCTTTCTGGTGGGATGCTGCTGCCCACCAGCCGGAGGTCACTGCCCTGGCAGCAGCAGCCTCTTGTGTTAATCACAGGGGGCTTGTTCCCAATCCAAGGGAACTGCTGCTCATGCACCAAATGGGCAGCCTGGAGCCTTCAGCAGCAACCTGCCTCTTCTTGCAGGTTCTGTGCAGTTGAAGGGTGCACAGAACAGCTCACACGGTGTGGTTGCATCCTTCCACAGCTCGTTGTGTGCAGTGTCACCACTCAGCTGAGCCCTGGTGTCCTGTGGCCTCACTCATGGGCTGTGGGGTGCAGGGCAGATGGGTCTGCCCGTGGTCTGGTGTCCGCAGGCGCTCTGGGACGGTGGCAGTAGCTCTTCCCAGCATGCAGTGGCCTCGACTGGCAGAGTCTGTGAACTGGCCTTTGGGAAAACAGGGAATGAACCCCCCTCATGGGCTGCAGAGCCGTCAGGCCCGGCTCTTTCTGCTGCTTAAACAACTCTCAGACAAATAAATGCCTTTGTGCTGTGGCTGTCAGCTCAGGCTCTGCTGTCGTGGTCCCCCCCGGCTCTCCAGGAATCCAGTGTATGGGATCAGGCTTGCCAAGGGAGGGGGAGGCAGAGGAGCCCTGTCATGGGGTGTTGAGGGCTCTGCCTCCTGCCACCCACTGCTCTCGTTTGCCACTGCTATTTGCTAAATGGCTGCAGTCTCGGCTCCAGGGCAGCTCTCCCACGTGGCAGAGAGATCTTTGGGCATCTCTTATCTGTGGCGTTAATTCCCTGTTTCCCTGAACACTTCTCTGTAGCCGTCCTGCCCTGCTGTCACCACACTGGGCTGTGGAAGTGACGGGAGTGATGCTGCCAGGCAGGAGCAGAGTGGCTGCTGGCGTGGCCGGGAGCGGGGGCAAGCTCGGAGAGGGGGGAGCTGCTCGGGGGCAGCTCACTGCCTCTGGCTGCTGCACGTAAAGCAGGTAGCACTCAGCACAGCACACGTGCTGAAATCCCACCAAAGTGTGGATGGGAAGGGACAGGAAACACTTGCTGCCCTTTATGGAGGGTGCCTGGCAATCTGCCCCTCACCTTCCCCGCGGCCGGCCCGCCCCCGCAGCGTGCTGCCCCACGGCCGCCCTTAATTGGGTTTCTCTTACAAAACCAGAATGTGGAACAGTGAAGCGCTGTCGGCACAGACCTTCTGCTGGGACTCTCCGGGGAGCAGAGGGAGGCAGGGCCGGGGAGGGGGTCTGGGCTGGAGCTGCAGCCTTCAGTCACACAGCAGCGTGGCTCTGCCAGTCGCGGGGAGACTTGCCCGGGCGTCCTGCTGAGCTCTGCCCAGGTAGGAGGGCAGGGAAGCAGGGTGTGATGGGGGCTCTTAAAGCAGGGTGCTTAAGACTTAAAGAGTCCATGTGCTCCTGCTCTGCCAGAGGAAAGGGGCAGAAAAGGGGCTTTAACAGCACAGTGTGTGGTGACTGGAGCATCTCTGCTGCTGCCCGGGGCCAGAGGAAACACCTGACCTTCCCCTGCTCCCAGGGAAAGCCATGCAGGTTTCTCTGTGGCCTTGGAGGGAGGTTGAGCAGAACCCGGGATCCCTGCTCGGGCATGGAGGGGGCTGGGGTTTGCCTTGGTGTTGTTACATGATGTTGAAAACATCTGTGCGTCGCATCCCACAGGAGGTGGCTGGAAGCTGTGATCCAGGGCTAAAGGCTGGAAGCAGATCCGAGCAGGCTGCGGGCGGGAGGGGAGGGAAGTGCTCTGTGTGCTGCAGCCCTGCTCGTGTCAACCCTCTCAGTGCCCAAGGTCGGTACATGGGGCAGAGCTCCCAGCCTTGGGAGCTTTCCTCCTCCTCCTCCTCCTCCTCCTCCTCCTCATGCTGCCAGGATGTGCTGGAGGAGAGGTCAGGAGGTGCTGTAACTGCACGATCTCCACTCACCCACCTAATGTGGCTCCTGTTGTTCCATGCTCCCATGTCACTCCCTCCTGTCCCCACAGGGATGTAATGTCATGGAAGACCAGGACCTCCGGGATATCGGGATTGGTGACCCGCAGCACCGCCGGAAGCTGCTCCAGGCTGCTCGCTCCCTCCCGAAGGTCAGCACTGGTCCTCTCCTGTGGAGCAGGGATGGGACATTGCCCAGCATGGCTGTGAACACAGAGGAAACAAAAGCCAGTCCCTGTATCTCTGGCCATGGGGGAATCTCAGGGGTGTGGGAAGGGTTTGGGGAATAGCAGGGAGGAGGAGGAGTATGCAGGTACTCCAGGCTATGTGGATGGTGGTGGCTCCATGCTGGGACTGCCGATCTTGATGCCAAGCACATTCCTCGTTTATACAGTGATTTTTTTACTGGCTAGTGGGGATGGCCATGGTCTGTAAACTGATTTTCGTTGACCCTGTGTCCCTTGGGATCCCAGCCCCTGCAGCTTCTAACACCTTTCTTGTGCTTGCACAGTTGAAACCCCTGGGCTGTGATGGCAATAGCCAGCCATCGGTTCCTGCGTGGCTCGACTCCCTGGGGCTGCAGGATTACATCCAGTCCTTCCTTTCAAGTGGCTACAGCTCTATTGACACTGTGAAAAACCTCTGGGAGCTTGAGATAGTAAATGTGAGTGCTGCCTCTCTCCCGCCAGGGCAGCAAGGTCCTGCCCTGTTCCCTGGGGCTGGGACTTGCTGTGAGTCCCTCAAAGCTGCTCCGTGCCCAGGGCAGGAGAGCCCAGGTGACTGTGGTCTCTCCCTGCAGGTGCTGAAAGTGAACCTGCTGGGCCATCGGAAGAGGATCATCGCCTCGCTGGCAGACAGACCCTACGAGGAGCCACCAGCCAAGCCACCACGCTTCTCACAGCTGAGAGTGAGTCCCTGCTTCTGGTCCCTGCCTGGCTGGTGTGTCTGTGTGGGCACAGCAGTGCTGGGAGAAATCCTGCTGTGGCCAGTGGTGTCCATTCAGCTCCTCACCTCATCCTCTCCAGCCACCCAGGCAGCAAAAACCTTGCAATTGCAGTGAGTGGGGGAAGATAATTCCAGCCCTTGCAGCTCAGCCTCTGGATGCTGGCCCCATGGGAAAGGTCAGGCTGCCCCTTGGGATCAGGTGCCCCCATGCACTCCATGCAGTGCTGTCCCCACCTCTGCCCTGTACTAAGGGAAGCTCTGAGCCTACTTTCTTGCCCTTGTTTCCTGGTCAGAAATGAGGGAGCCTTCGGCAGGCGGGAGTAACCCAGCCCAGCTGCAGAGGGGCTGCAGCTGGGACTTGGTGTTTGATTGCACCCGTGGGAGCTGGAGCCCGTCTCCCTGGCCCGGCTGGGCTGCTGAGAGCTCCTGCTCTTGCTGCCAAATAGCACTCGATGAGATGTGTGGATGTTGATTTTTGCTGCAGGAGTGGCAGCATTTGGATGTCAGGCCCTGTTCTTCCTGAAAAATGGCCTTTGAGAGCTGAGTTTGGCAAAAGCTGCTGGGCTCAGAGCGACCCTGTGAGCTCAGGAGTGGGGTGTCGTGTGGTGCTGCCTCCCCCCAGAGACTGCAAATCAGCTTCCTTCCTGGAGCAGGAATTGGACTGATTGGAGTTTACCCATCCTAAACATCTGGTCCTTGCCCTGCTGCAGAGCTCTGCCCTCTTGCCTTGGATTCCCAAGGCTTTCCAAGCCAAATAGCCAAAGCGAGTTGGGCTGCTGTGCCCTGTTTGCTCACACAGGATTTTTTAGGAACTGGGTTCAAGTGTGAGAACAGATAAGAGTTCACACTGGTGCTGCACTGGGAGAGTGCCCAGTACAGACCCTGCACCTTCGCCCGCTGCTCAACCCCCACCCCGTGTCGGGCAGCAGAAGCCCGAGTGGGAGCAGCAGCCAAGGATTTGCACCGTGAGACGGATGAGACTGAAAGCAGCAGGGCTGGGCGGGGAGAGGGCTCCTTTAGTGCGGCTCAGCTGATTGAGATGCTACCCGGGGAGGCTGGGTGGGAGAACGGGCCATTTGCAGCATTTCCTGGCGCTGCAGCTGGTGCGCTCCAGCGCTGGCTCCGGCGCGGGGGGCGGGCGGACGTCAATGGCAAATCAAGCGAGTGCGCTGAATGGGACTAATGCGGCCGCAGCTGTGCGGAGGCTCCGGCCGCGCCTGCGGGCCCTGGGCGCGCTCTGCCGGCGGCTCCTGGGGCTCCTCTGCTGGGGTGGCTGATCATCATCGCCCGCGGGTGCTTGGATCGGTGTTTTAGGGGAGCCCAGTCCTCTGGAGTCACCTTGCCCCCAGCCCGGCGTGTCCCCTGCCCTCCTGGGCTGAGCTTGCGGAGGCAGAGGCGTGCTGGGCAGAAGGGGCTGAGTACATGGCTGAAACCATCCTGGAGCAAATCAGGTGTCTCGTGCAGAAGATGAAGGGTGGGATCACTGACATTGAGGCAGGAGCCAACCCCATTAGCTCTGCTCCCTGCATCCTGTGTCAGGTGATGTAAAGGGGAGCTATGGGGGACACAGCCCAAGCTGACTGGGACCCTTCCTGGTGTCTGCTCGTTCCAGTGCCAGGACTTGCTGTCCCAGACGTCATCGCCCCTGAGCCAGAACGACTCCTGCACAGGCAGATCTGCTGATCTCCTGCTGCCCTCCGGGGACACTGCCAAGAGGCAACACGATCGTGGCACTGAGGTTGCTCCCTACTCCAGAGCTGAGCGCTACAAAGCACAGGTCAGTGGGTGTTTTTGTGTGTTCTGGGGGCCCTCTGTGCAGGCTCCCCCCTCTCTGGAGCCAGGGAGGGCGTAGGATGATGCAAGGAGGGAGCTAGTCAGGCTCAACTTCCCTCGGACATTAGAGCCAGCCACTCCTTTATGCCTCAGTTTCACCTGAAAAACAGATGGCTCACACTTCCATCAGCACTGTCACCTTCACCTGCCGTGTGCTGCCTCTGCCCAGCCCTTGGAGGACTTGGCCATTGCCAGCCTCAATCCCTTCAGCCTAAAGAGCCCTCCTGAGAGCTGTTTCAACCCAGGTTGAGCCTGTTGTGGCTTCACATCCATGTTTCTTCCCATGCAGGAGGACCGTCGAGAGTCCAAGCTCACCCTGCGCCCCCCCAGCCTGGCTGCCCCGTACGCTCCAGTCCAAAACTGGCAGCACCAGCCCGAGAAGCTCATCTTCGAGTCCTGCGGGTACGAGGCCAACGTAAGTGGCTTTTGGTTTGTGGGGTGGTGAGGATGAGGAGGCTCTGGGGTCAGGCCGTTGAGCGTGGAGCCGCAGGGCCACAGCATTGCCTTGGGATTGGCAGGGTTTAACATCTCTCCCTCCTTCAAACAGTACTTGGGCTCCATGTTGATCAAAGACCTCCGAGGGACAGAGTCTACACAGGACGCCTGTGCCAAGATGAGGGTACGGAGATGCCAAAGCCAGGGGCTTCACTTGCAGCCTGTGATGGATGATGTGGACTGGGGAGGGGGGGATCTCAGTGGTTCCCCAAACCCTGTGGGGGCCCAGACTACCAAACAGGCGGTGCCACTGTCACTAGTGAACTGTCCCTTCCCAGCACTGTTTCCAGTAGCTGGAAGGTCTCTGCAGATGAAGAGTGGGTGTTTTCACTGGGGAAGTGGTGGCTGAGTTCTCTTCAGGTCCCTGTCCCTCCCTCTCTGTGCCCACTAGGGGCTAGCTTTCCTCCTCCTGGTCCCAGATCCCCCAAACCTGCCTGCATGGGTCTGGAAGTCTCTGGGGTGGGCTGGGGCAGGGGTGAAGAAGGGACCATCCATTCACAATTGTTCACTGGAATGTTCTTGTTTCTGAAGAAATCCACAGAGCACATGAAGAAGATCCCAACCATAATCCTGTCCATCACGTACAAAGGGGTGAAGTTCATCGATGCCTCCAACAAGGTGAGTGGCAGCTGCCTCAAAGTTGGTGTCTGGAGGGACACAACCTGCAGTCCCACCTTCCTGCAGGCTGTAGGTCACTTTTAATGTCTCCAGAAGCCACAGCTGGTCCTGAGATGCTTCTAGGACTGTAGGAGAGCACGAAGGTGGTGATGATTACCTGAGTGCCAGAGGCTTGGCAGGGCCAACTGCTTGTGGACTGTGTTGCCATTTATTCTTGCCATGGGAGGGAGCTGGGACTGGTCTGGCTGGGAGACTCTCCCCCCCTGCCCCCAGGACACCCTCCACAGCCACTGTACCCTGGCTGTATTTGCCAACCCCAGAAGGGTGACGGGTGCTTGTGGTTGACCCCGGCAGAATGTCATTGCTGAGCACGAGATCCGGAACATCTCCTGTGCTGCTCAGGACCCTGAGGATCTCTGCACCTTTGCCTACATCACCAAGGACCTGCAGACTAGCCATCACTACTGCCATGTCTTCAGCACTGTGGATGTGGTGAGTGGGTTATCATGTCGCATCTCCCAGTCCTTCACGGTCCATTTGTTTCATCCCTCAGCTTTACTGGCCAGTCGTAGACCAGGAACTGGTCCCTTCTAGGGTTCTTTCACCAGTTTCTACCCTGAAATAGTCTTGATTTCAAATGCCTTTACTTTGGATCTCTGTGGACACAGAGAATATTTGTCTGGCTTCGTTACTGCCATCTCCAGCGCTGAATAAAGCAGGGCAGGAGCTTTTCCTCCTGGGGAATGTGCCTTGCACAAACCCCTAACATGCTCTCAATTATGTTGAGCATAATGGACTGATTTAACAACCTTTTAACTCAGAGAGGGTAAAAGCATGATTTGCTTTTATACTTGGGCAGAAGTGACTGCACAAGACTTTTGGGCTTTTATTCTTTACGCTGCTGAACTGCAGTACTGGTGGGGCTTTACAGGTGGGCCAGGGGTCCCAGGGAGGGGGTCCCGGCTCCCCCATGTCAGGAGTTCAGTGGCTTTGCCAGGAACACATCAGGATGTGACCTACTCATGGGAAGGCTTTGCCAAGGTCTGTGACCTCAGGGCTGCTGCTGAGCGCAGGGACTGTGCTCAGGGTGATCTGACAGCTTTGTGTTCTCTGTGTTCTCTCAAAGAACCTGACATACGAGATCATCCTCACGTTGGGGCAGGCGTTCGAGGTCGCCTACCAGCTGGCCCTGCAAGCCCAGAGAGCAAAGTCTCTGGGTGCTGGAGCAGGAGAAATGATCGAAACAAAATCTTCCAAACCGGTGCCTAAACCACGAGCCGGCATGAGGAAATCCGCGGTACGTGCGTGCAGGCAGGAGCCACCTGCTGCTCTGAGCTGGGGTTTCTCCTGGGCACCACATACCTACACCTCCCCTGGGTGGTGGGGGGAGCCCAGATGTGGTCCAGGTGCCTGTCCTGCTGCTGGCACTGCAGGTCTGTGCCTGTGCCAGTCCTGCTGCGGGGTTGGGGCTTCCCCTGATAGCAGGAGGGCAGGCAGGGGTGGAAATTGCCCGCATGGGATGGGGCTTAAGTGCCCTGCTGGGTCCAGCACAGCTTCCACGTGCAAACCCCGTGGAGCCACAGTGAGATCCATAGGTGAGCTGCAGTTTGCAGTACAGGATTCCCCATAGCCAAAACCAGCCAAGGCTGGAGCTGCTGAGGAGCAGGGATAAGCTGCATAAGCCACTGCCTTCCTTTAATGTCTCCTTTTGTCTGTGTTCTGCTTGCTCCCCCCGCTCAGGTGCCGCTCCCTCCCGACACCCGCTGTTGTTACTGTCACACCTGTACAACACACCGCCCCTCCTACCTGCCGCTGCAGTCTGTTAGTCCTGGAGCGAAGGTCTTTACCCTTCTTCCTGCCATCCTCCCTTCTGAACCGACCCGGGCTGCCTCCCCACTTCCCGTGTCTCCTGCTGTGCCCCCGTGTCCTGCCTCGCTGCTGTTCCTCCCCCTGCTCGTTCCGGCCTGCACCGGGGGTTCGGACGAACCCCAGGGATCCGCCGCTCCCACCCGCCCCCGCTGATGCAGTGTGGCAGCTCTCAGCTAACCCCGCTGCTCTTGCTGTGGTGGTAACTTCCCTGTGGCACCCTGATTTAGGAGGACAAGAGGAAAGAGCCGTGCTTGGTCAGGAGAGTAAATCACGTGGGAGCTCACCTGCCAGGAGCTGTCTCCCTCTCTCCCATTTCGGTAGCGCTCCGTTTTTCATGCTTGTTTGAGATGAGCGAAGCTGTCGCTGATGGTGACAGGGACTCACAGCCTAACTCAGGAAGTCATCTTGGGGTGCTGGGTTGAGACTGACATGGCCAGACATGTTTTAGCTGTGAAGGACTCAAATGACTCCCCAGCAAGAGCTGCTTCCTTGCACATTTTTGGGACGGGCAATAGGCAGAGCAGCAGCCGCTCCGTGCTTTGAATCCCCACTCATTCCATCCCAGAAGCACAGGTGTCCTAACATGCCCTTTCTTTCCTTATTTTCTAGCTGGATCCCCCTGAAGTGGACCAAGACTCCCAGTCTCATGCCAGTGTCTCCTGGGTCGTGGACCCCAAGCAGGACTCGAAGCGGACCCTCAGCACTAAGTATGAGACCACTATCTTCTAAAGCAAACGCCCGCGTCCGCCCCGTCTAACCGTGCCTTTGCGATCTGATCTGTCTGCTCTTCTAAACTCCCTCTTCCTCCAGCTGCTCGCCCTGAGCCCGCGTAGGCACCGCGTCCAAGGCAGCAGCACTTAGGAGACTGTAGACTTAAACGGCTTTTGTACCTGATCGCTGCTGAACACTGTGAATCTCCTTACTCGGAAACAAGGGTAACGCGCTGTAGCTGCCCGTGAGGCGGGAGGAGCAGAGGGCAGGCTGGGAGTCGGAGATGTGGATCCAGGAAAGCCGCCCACCGTTTTCACGTCTTCCCCCCCCTCGCTCTGGCACTGTGAATCCCTGGGGCAATGTGACACTCCCCAGGCCTTTTTTTTCTATCTCACCTTGTCCTTGGACTGATGGAGACCTCTTGTCTCTGCGGTGCACACACTCCCTCCTCCTAGACCCTCCTCTTCCCGACTGAGCCACGGCTGAGTACTGTTCAGCGAACTCACCTCTCCTTGCCTGCCAGTCGAACCGACACTAACCACTGTGATGCTCTCTGCAAATAACACGCGGGCAACTCCATTTCCTCACGGCCACCCTTGCCCACAGTCTCCCTCCTCAAAGCCCGGTGCAGAACCTGCTCTGGGTGGTGGGGGAGCACTGGTTTGGGCCGGGTGTGATCGTTCCCACTGTGAGCTCTGTCCCCTCGGAGGTGAGGCAGGAGTTAGTTGCATGCACTTCAGTCCCTTGTAGGTTTTTCTTCCCCTCATAGTCCTTGTGTTTACACTCCCGAGACCTCTCATGAGCGCTGGGTGTAGTTCTCACGTGGCAGCCTGTGGTTAAGCTTCCAAAGGCACATGTTGTTGTTAGCCCCGGGCTGGGGAGGGGAGGTGTCAGCTGGACACCACAAGCAGCATCAGCGGGGAGAGGTCAGGGAGCAGCCCCGGGTTATTTGCCCCTGGTGTTAGGGCCAGCAGCAGCTTGTTTGAGCTTTGCTGTGGCTTTGGAGCTGCTGCCTCAAAGCTTCAATTTCCCCAGACTTGTGGTGAAATCTGATGTTTCAAAGTCCTTATTTAGCTCTTTCTCAGGAATGAGTTTGATCTCCCAAGTCATTTGTGACTTAATGGCAAACTGACCTCAGACTGAGGGTTCAGCTAGTGAGGACCCAGTGAGAGGACTAAAAGTAAAAGCGTTGTCTTAAAGCAAAAAAATCTCAAAAAAAGCTCAATCTAATACATATATTTCATATGCCATGGAGCCAGCACTGCCCAGCAGCTGTGGTGCCACCCTGCCAGCCCAGGCCTTATGGACAGCAGAATATTGCTGTGCCTGAGCTGCTCTAGGAGGTTGGGTTTGGGTTCCATCAGCACCATTCCAAGCTGTAAGAATGCCCTGAAGGTTTCTGTGTCCCTCCAAGAGAAACTCACTCCCTGGTGGAGGTGGCAGAGCAGTTTCTATGTGTAGGTGTTCACTGCGGAGCTGCCACACGTCCACCCAACATCAGAGGGTCTGAGCTCTTCACCTCCCCCTGCTCTCAGCTGGAAACAGCAGGTCCCCCCACACCTCCTAAATCCGGGTCACTAGAGCATGTGCCTTTCAAAGGGTGACCAAACCCAGCAGGGATCACAGGCAGCCCTGCCCAAACCGCGCTGCTGCCGCTCTGTGTCCGTAGCCCTCACGGTTTTTGTGTCCCATCTCCGGGCCGTTCGCCTCGCCTTTCCCAGCACGTGTTTTTGTATGACTCGGAAATTCATTCCATTATCTTCCTTTCTGTTTGCCTCTGCGAAGCTGAGCTCCGGGCAGCCGTCTCCTACCACGGGATGTAGTAACGGGGCAGAGACCTGGGACGCAGTGGCCTCCTGACCTGAAGATCATCTCCCTCTGGCACGGGTGGCTGCCTCGGAGTGGGTGCGTGGCTGCTCAGTGAGGGCTCCCAGAGCAGAGGGGGGAAGGGACCCAGCCTCCACCGTGGAAAGTCGCGCTCTCCATTTCTAGTGAAGGAAAACTCGAGACTGGGAGGCCGAGAGCGATGTCGCCTTTTCTGGTTTGAGATGAACGTCTTTCGACCCATTTCTTGTGTAACGAAACCACACAGAGCAAATCCGGTTCACGGTTTCAATGTAGCACTGCAGCTTTCTGGTGAGGAAAAAAAAAAAGAAATTTTTATGTACTGGAAATCCCGCGGTCCAGCAAGGAGCACAATAGAAAGTCTTAGCAGGGGCGTGGTGTGCGCATTTCTGACGGTACTTACTCTGCTTCAGCTCTGGGTGAACAGGAGGGAATGCCAAGTTCTTGGGAATCGCTTCCTCCCGTGTGAGAACCTTGTGGGGTAAGTCTGCATCCTGTTCTCCAAGCCACGCCACGCTTTTGTAGCAAATGGAAATAACTTAAGGAAAAGGATCTGCAAAGGATCTTCCACCCCAGAGCGGTTGTGGCCAATATCCCCAATGGTACAAAGCTTCCTTATCCCCCGAACTGTCGTGTTGCAATACTTGACATTTCTATGACAAGGACCCCGTTTCTTCCCCTTTCCGCACTGAATTCCTGGGAATGACTCCCTGCTCCAGCCTCTGTGCACCTGTCTTGTTTTTAAATGCAGATATGCCCTGAAGGGTTGGGGTTTTTTAACTATATTCAATTGTGATTTAGCACTTTTTTGATACTAGCTCATTATTTAATTAGTGCAACAGTTTCAGAAGATGAACAAATAAGGAGTTAAATTTTGGGCATTACACTGAAACAGTCCATCCCCAAGGATAAACCACATCAGCCTGAGGGTGGCTTGGCCCCGTCCGAGCCCAGTGTCCCCAAAGACACCACCTCAAAGGTGCTGTGTGCTTGCTTTTCTTCCGAATTACAGAGTGTTTCACAGTGGTTTGGGCTGTGACTGACGTGTTTTCAGACTGTTCCCCTCTGGGGAGAATGTTAAAATGGTTGTGATTTGCATTCTTCAGATGCAAAACGTAGCGCAGCGCGTCCATCATGATCTCATCAGGCCTTGTCAGGGCTGTGGGACCTGCTGCTGCACGGGAACGCTGTGCCCGAGTGATTCCTGTTTAACTCCAGTTGCTGCTGTATATGTCAGGATTTCCTTTAGTCTCTCTCACCAGTGAGGCTGGGAGGGAAGTGAACCATAATCCCAAGGGCACAGACCTGTAAAGGATTGGGAAGGGGAAGTGGAGATTTTGGGTTAAGTTGATGAATTTAGGAAACCTAACATTCCTTGTTATGCACATGTTGCAATTCATACTGGTGTAAATGTAAATATTTGGTGTGTTGGCATCAAGTCTTTGGTGAGATTGCAAATTGAACCTCTGCTTGGGAGGAGGGACGCCTTTCCTTTCTGACGCGTGAGCTTTTTTGGAGGTTGGCTTGGAGGTGACGTGGTGATGAAGACTCCAATCTTCAGGCACGGGGCTCGGTGACCCTGGTGGTCCATTCCAGCCCCACGTGGAAACCTGTGGTTGTCTTTAGTGATCCATTCTTTAGCCAGATACTCCCTTTCTCACCTCACAGACAGAGCAGTTTTGGCCATTCAGTGCAGTGGGGTCTCTTGAGGGACTTGGTGCTGGAGACTGACCCTGGCCCGTGCCAGTCGCTGGCTCCCCACCCACTGTGCAGTATTTGGGCTCTTCCTCCCTGCAGGGTTTTGTGCTATCTGGAGGAAAGTGCCCCCAATTTCTGGTGCTGAACATGACGTTGCATCAAACTGCATCTGCTGTATTACCTGCCCAGGAGAAGCTGGGGCTGCCCCGGGCCTTGTTCCTCTCTTTAAAGACAGATTTTGTTTCACAGGCTTTGTTTTGTGGGCTGAGCCCTCACTCATGGCCAGCAAACAGAGTTGCTGAATTTTGTCTTTCTTTATATTGGAGGGGATGATTTTTTTTTTCAAATTGAAGATGCTTTATCCTTTTTTTATTTTGTGTTTACAAAGAAAAAAAAACAGCGCTAGTCTTAGCTGTTCAGCTGACTTTAAACTTGCTTTGGGATTGTTCTTTTTAGAAGAAATTATGCAACTTTTTTGGGGTACACGCCTGTCCCCCCTCCCAGGGAGAAGATAGGGCACCTTCCAGGCTGTACCTGTAGTGAAGTCTGTACCTTCAGGAGGCTGCTGAGACACAGAGCAGATGCCAAATAGCCCCGAACACGCCCCGTTCTGTGTGCAGCTGAGGTGGAGCCAACGCTTTAATGCTCCTTCCACCCACCTCAGGAGTTTCCAGCAGCAGCATTTCCCCGGCTCTGCTCAGATCCCTGTTTTGGAGCCGGCACAGCGCTCACAACGCTGTCCTGTTGCAAAGGTCTCCCTTTTAGGTCTCATGTTGGTATTACTTTTTTTTTTTCCCCCAAAAGAAAGTACCTGTGCTGTTCTCGCTAAGTCAACCCAGCTCAGACATTATTCTTACCCACAGAAGAATAACCTGGGATTCCCTGACAGGGCAGAGACAGTCGAGTTCAGTTTGCAATGTGGACATTTTTGCTAATTGTGATGTATGGCAGTGGGGCTGATTTGTAATACAAATGTTATTTAATCTGTCTGTATTTTGATACTTGAATTTCCTTTTATTTCCTGTATATACAATTGTTAATCTGTTCAAATTTGTCTGAATTTTAAACATCTTGTGGTACCAAACATAACCAATCTGTGCAACAACATAGACTGACCTCACTACAACAAGGCGAGATTGTAAATATTCCTGGGCTTCCAGCAGTCGTTTTGTTGTTTTCATAATTGTACAACTTAGACTGAATTAATAAACGACCTTAGACACACTTCTGTGCTGTTGTGTGTGGCCTCAGTGTTGTGCCCAAGTCTCCTGGGAGCCTGTGGCAAAGCAGGGCAGTTCTCATCCTACAGGCACTGGCTGGGTGTGTTTGGGAGATTTGGTTGAAGCTGCTCTTTTTGCTTCCAGTCATAATAAACCAAATACTGAATATTATTAATTTGAGACTAATTAATGTGTAAAATCACATCCACGTGTTCTGTTAAAGACAGCACAAGGGTCTGCAGCCACTATGAGTGTGTTCTCCACATGATGGGAGAATGAGAAAAGCTCATTTTTACTCCCACTAATATATATCTACAAGGACCATGTCCCTGAGGCCTGTCAAGACCTAAAGGTACTGAGCATAACCATTGAAATTCCTTTTTGCAGCACAGCAGCGAGTGGTTCCTGTGACACTGGTACCCATTTGGGCAGCCATTGCTTAGAACATTTACCCAGCAAAGACCTGGGGCTTGCCAGGAACTAGGACATTTCAGTATGTAAAATTAGAGCAAGAAATCCAGACATTTAAATACAGGTTAAAGTTCGGATTTGCATGTCAAGTAAAATCTGACTGATGTGAAATACTAAATACACCAGGGATTGCTAAATTTATACTGTCTGTTCCATTTCTAATAACAAGGCAGGTCAGGTTTTCAGGCTGACGTGAAATGCACTGAGCTGGTTTAATGCTTTCAAACACCGTGAGGTTTTATCCTCAGAGCCACAGCCCTGGCTGGGACTGACACCTCAGCAGAGGTTACAGGCCCAGGGCAGAATTAACGCCTTGAGTTAGAAAGGCCTGAGCTGCACTGCAGTTCAGTGAGCTCCGCAGTCCCTTGCCTTCCCCACCAAATAATGACAGGTTTTTGAGGAAAAAAGGCCATGACTTTTTGTAGTTGAGAGGTTTATTCAGATCCTGATGTGCCAAGGGTCACTTCCTGCTGGCCCCGGTGGAGTTGTTGGATGGATTTTTACAAGCTGAGGCAGGATCTGAGAAACTGGAGGGGAATGGATTCCACCCCTGCCTGGTGTGTGGAGAATGATCAGAAATAATCTAGCTTGCATCTGGGAGAAGGACCTTCCAGAGAATTCCCAAACACTTGCCTGTGGTGGATCGCACTTCCAAGCAGCTTCCAGCAGCTCCTCCTGAATAGAACCAAGGCCCTTTGGGAAATCTTTTCCATCGAGGAAAATTAAAAGGCTGAGGATGGAATGAATCCACTTCCCTGTGGGGAGCAAAAGAATGAAAACAAAAAATTAATGGTCAATCACCAGAAATCTGAGAGAAGCTTCCTCAGGCAGCCAGGAATGGATTGGGGACAGCCACATTACAGGAGGATGCTGTAGGAACAAGGAATGCTCTGGATGGATGCAGATAAACCAGCATCTAGCACAGGAACCCAGGTGACACCCAAGAGCACTCCTGTTTTCTGCGTACTCATCTTGCTTTCCCTTTGTCAAACATCCAATTTGTTTCACGTAGGAAAGAGCCACATCAGTGACCTGTGGTGTGGAGGGGACAGAGTCTGGCCAGATCCTTCACAGAAGGTGCAGAGCCAGTAGAGTTGTTCACGTGGGTGTCCTTGTGAAAAAGCTGTGAAGGTATCCGAGCACTTCTCCCACCGCAGGGAATTCCCTTTGCCCAGGCTCCCAGCTGAGCAGATCCATGGATCCTTGGTTTAGCAGGAGGTGAGAGCTGGCTCTGCTGTGCTGCTCTGACTGCAGGGTGGGGCCTGCTGCTGCTCAGCCTCTCTGGGATGATCCAGGCTCCCTGCAACAGGGTCACACACAGGGATGTTGGCAGGATCAGCCTGAGTCAGCAAGAAGCAGGTTCAGGGCCCTGGAGGCTGAGGGGTTGTGGCTCTGGGAGGGAAAGGCATCGTGCTGTTCCCTGGGACAGCAGGGAAGGGCAGAGAACTGCTTACACTGACACACAGCACTCATGTCCCGGCACAGGGTGAGGCTCCTGGGACTGGGATCCACAGAATGTTATACTGGGTAGAGGATCCCAGCCTCCCAGAATCACCTTTAATGGAGGCTGAGGAAGGAGAGAGGCAGAAAAAGAGAAATCTTTACAGCCTAGAAAAAAAAAGATGTCTACATCAAATGCAGCTTTTCCTGCTTAAATATGCCCCCTAACTGCATTCTCTCATTCCTTGCAGGATCTTGGAACACTTCAAACTTAAGAGAACTCCCCATTCCTCCTGGGAAGGTTCTCAGCTCTGTTTTCTGCACACAGGAGCTGAGGCTCCCTGTGTGAGGTGTGCCAGTGACAGGCCTTGAGGGAGGGACCCACGAGGCCTCCGGCTCCTAGAGGCATTTCTCTCATCTGTTACTGAACCGGTGATGAAAGCATCAGTTTTTGAATACTCAGGGTCCATTTAATAGTTAGCAGATAATATAACAGAGCTTTAGTAGCTCCTGTAGAAGTAGCAGGTCTGTGCCTTCCCCCTGTGACTTACTAGGCAGCTTATCCAAGAGCTCCTGGAATTTATCCTTTTCATGCTGAACACTGGGGTCCAGTGAGTGCAGAGGCTCTGGATGGTGACATTCAGCAGGTCCATTTTCGTTGGGCCCAAAACCCCAAAACTCCCCCTCAGATGAGACACAGTGAATTGAAGGTTCAACACAGCAATAAATGCTGTAAAGTGGGGCCATTTTGGAATGCTGAGAAAGTTCATCAAATGCGGCACTTACCCTGTCTTAACTGAGGGACAAAAAGAGCACAGCACTTTTCAGGGAAACCCTCCAAGCCCTCATGAAGACCAACAGAATGTTTTTCTAGCTAGTGCTTGTTTTTGCAGTCAGAGAGCATCAGTCACTTAAATAGCTCTTCAGCTAAAACACCAACACCTCAGAGGAGAGCTCCTCTGCAGAGTCTGCTTTGTTCGTGTCACAATCACAGATTACACAGCTGGAGCCTCTAAATCTTCCCATATTAGTGAGTCATACCTGACACTCATCAGATTTAAGAACTTCTTAGTAAATCATGAAGCAATGAATAAATAAAACAGGCTCCAGCTTTTTTTCACTTATTCCAGGAGCTATCTTATTTTCTTGTTACATCTACAGACAGAGCCAAACCCACCTCCTTCCCCATTGTCACACATTTTCTGTTACGTGACAAGAGAAGCCAAGCCTGAATATAGATTTATATGTATATACACACAGACCTGTGGGGAGAAGCTGACCCCTGGCAGTCCGATGTCGCTCTGAGGACAATTTCATGCATAATGGTCAGTGTGGAAATGTCACCAGTGACCGCCCGTGGCTGCTTCCAGGACAGAACTGGTGCAGGGCCGGCTGCAGAAAAGCAGGATAAAAGTAAAGGAAGGCACGCGAACCACAGCCTAACCAGGGAAGGGATGTTAAAAGCATTTACTGAGCAGCTTTAGAGTGAAAACGTGCAGGTTTGTGTACAGACAAATCACCTCGCCTGCTGTGGGTGTGAGGGGACCCTCCTCCGCCTCCTCCTCGTCCCCGCGTTCCCCGGCGCGGGGCTGACCCCTAGTGCCGGCCGGGAGCGGTGGCCCCGCCGCCTCACAGAGTTAACACCGGACACTGACCGAGCTAGCACCGGACACGGCCCTCGGCCCCCGCCGCCGCCCCGGGGGTCCCGCGTCCAGCCCCCAAAGCCGCGGACCCTCCGGCTCCGGACCCGGCAGGCCGGGCCCACGCTACAACTGCGCTCTGGGGCTCCACCCCTGCGCCGCGAATGGGCCGCGCCAGGCGCCGTGCGGAGGCGGCGCGGCGGGGCGCTCCCATTGCAGGCGGAGGGGGGTGCAAGCGGGAGGGGCGGTGGCCCCGGTGTGAGGCGCGTCCCGGCGCCGCGCTGAGAGACGGGGCGGCCCCGGCGGTGGAACCCGCGGGCAGCCCGGGGCAGGCCGTGACAGCCGTGCGCTGCCATCGCGTCCCTGCCCTGCCATTGCTTCCCGGCCTTGCCGTCGCATCTCTGCCCTTCTATCGCATCCCGGCCCTGTCCTGCCATCCCGGCCATCCCGGGAGCTGCCCTGGGGCCCGGCTGCGGGACCGGCGGGAGCAGCCGGCGAGGGGCCGCCGCGCCCGCCCGGAGCTGTCCGGGAGCGAGAGCGGCTCCGCAGCTCCGGGAGGCTGCAGGGAGCGCTGCTGGCCGTGCAGCCGCCGCAGCATCCTTCCTTCTCCCTCATTCCCCTGGGTTTGTCCCGTTTCCTTTCCGGCGGGCCCAGAAGGAAGGGCCTGACTCCGGTCACCTGCTGTAACCTCCCCTGCACTTCGCTGGGATTGGAATTAACCCTTCCGAGGGGCAAAACCACAAAATCTGGGATGCGGCTCCTTGTGTGCCTTTTGCAACCAATTGCCTTTTTTCTCCCTCCCAGCACTTCTTTCCCTTCTTAATTTATTTCCTCAGCATTCATCAGTCGCCAGCAGCACTTGCGCAGCCGGGGCTGGCACTGAGGGATTACTGAGCCCCCGCGGCCACGGCGCAGGGAATGGGGATGGGGATGGGGATGGGGATGGGGCTACTGCTCAAAACCACGGGAACGGCTTGTGAGTGGCAAGGCAACTGGTCATGAGAAATAAAACCAGTAAAGCTCATCATGAGACCCGTCTGGCCCAAATCCTGCCCAGGAATTTCCCTCAGTGCTCCTTGTGCAGCTTTGTTCAGGGCCAGACCCAGCTTCTGCCCTTTTCTGATCCTCAGCTTCGCGTGAGGAAGCTGAGGATGGAGAAACAGCATTTTTAGAGAATAAAACAGCACAGCTCCTGAGGGGACTTCAGTTTGCTCTTGGCTCTGTTTCAGAGCGGGCCCATCGCTTCCAGCCTATAAATCCTGCTCCCAGAGGAGGCAATTGTAAGTATTTAAATATATATGCATTTGCCCTGCATTAATTTCCTTTCCCAAGTGACTGGTGACATGAAGAATAGTAATAGCAGAATGTAGTTTTAATGCATTTCCTGCAGATTTCTGCAAGGCAATCTAATTCCTGAGTGGCTTTAACTTTCCACAAAGGCAGAAGACCTCAGGAGCACTGGTAATAGGGCAGGGTGGGTTCTTTTAATCTACTGTTTTAATGAGCTCCATCCATCTCTCTGATTAGATTAATCTCATTTATTTTAGCCAAGCCATCCAGCTGAAATCCCAACAGAGGAAATTGGGATTTTGAGTCTTTCAGGGTGAGCACTTGAGTGTCAGGCAGCAAACTCCGTAGGGAGATTTCCAATTTGCCCTTTTATCACCTCGGAAATTTGTAACCCTGATGATCAGATTGGAAAAGGACCATTTGAGCTGCAAATCTGCATCATCAATGAAGGTTTGTGGAGAGCCCATACAGCTCTTGAAGCAAGTTCCCTAAGAAATTAAACCTAGCCTAGGGTGGAGGGCTCAGCTTTCCAAGAAGGCTCCCATTTTCCTGGCAGGAGCAGAGGGAGCTCCGTGGCTGGAGCTTCCTCACCAGTGGAATGGCCACACTTTTGCAACCCCACCAGCATGACCGTGCTGGGCACAGTGAGGGGGGAAAGAGCCTGCCAGCGCAAACAGAAATACCTTCCCCATGGAAGGGGAAATGGATTTTTTGTTTAAAAGATGGCAATGTTTTTCCAAGCCTGATGATTATGAAAGTCCCCATTTAAAGCAGTCGAACCAGCAGTGAAATTGGTCACTGTTTGCACGCCCACGCACCGACCGAGGCAGCCGAAAGCAAACTTCCTGGTGTATCCCGATCCAAGTCACCTGGGAGTGAGGCACAGTGCCCCGAGCTGTGAGCTGCCACATTGAGCAGCCGCAAAAGGCTCTCTGCAAAAAAGCAAACCCCGTCCCAACAGAAAAGGCAGAGAGCCCCGGTGGTGGCACAGCCCTCGCTTCCAAAACGGGAGGGAATTTGGAGCCTTGACGCTACATCTGTGGCTGTTGGAAATTGGCCTTACAGGAGGAGGGCAATAGGGGTGGAGGGCAGAAAGCGTTAGCAGGTGTTTTGAGGGGGGGTGGAGGGGAGAGCCGGGAAGACAGGAGCCTTCTGCTGCCCAATCATCCAGGAAAGCTATTTTTGCAGGAGCTCCGGGGCACTAGACAAGGTTTGGATTGTTCCTGTGCTGGATGGTGGTGCAAATACATGGGCAGACAGCTGGATCCCGAGGAGCTCCCAGCGTCCCGGCAGGCGCCTGAAGGGGTGTTTTCCACCTTGTCCAGGTGAGAGGATGGCTTGGCGTCGGGTTTGCCGTATCCCTGATTTTGGTTGGGAGTGCTTTGGAGAAGTGAATGTCTGCTGCAGTGATGGCTCTGGCGTGGGCGTGCACGGTGTGCATGTGCCTGTAACACGCCCTGTGCTTCACCAGCAGCTGTGGTGGCTGTGAATTCCCTCCTCCCGAGCTGGTGCGTGACCTTTTCCATGAGACACCCCTTATGCATGAGCTGGCTGTTGCCACCTCAGTCACAGTGGACGTGTCCGAGCTGTGGGGAGCAGCCGCTTGGAGCAAACCACCCCCCATTCTGTCCAGCCTCCTGTGGGCAGCACCCGGTCTCGGGGTGCTCCAGACCAGTCTGTCACCTGCACACTTAGGGGATGGGTTGGTGCTGGGTAAACTGAGGCTTGGAGAGGTTTGGCTCACGGTCACATGGGCGGCCTGGCCACAGCCCATGCGTTGTGGCTGGGAGACGTGCACAGAGCTGGGGAGATGCTTCTCGTGCCATCTCACCCCGTTGGACACCTCCAGACCCAGAACTGGTTTTGGGCTCCCCGTGCAAAGCACCGGCTCGCTGCTGGTGCCACTGGCTCTGGGTAATCGTTGTATTTGCTGACTTGACTTAATTGTGGCTCGGTGGAGAGCTCGGCTCTGGGGAAGCTGAAGGTACAGGGAGGCCCAAACCACACACAGCGCTCAGGGAGGGATTGTGATCCAAAAAAAAAAAAAAAAAAAAAAAAAGTTCAAAGGTGTTTTTGGCTTAATGCGGTTTATCTAGATTGCTTTATGTTCGTTAATCTGGATTAACACAAATTCTCTGGAATGGCTTGCTGGGGAAGGGTTTGTTCAGCTATTCTGACAAGGACAGACTTCTCGAAAAGTGTAAAGTTTGAGCTGGGAAAAAAGAAGCCAGGTCCTGTCTGGCATGAGTACATGGAAGCCCTGTGAGCACAGCAAGTTGTTTCATCCAAGGGCCCCTTCAGGGGGTGTCCTTGGCAGCCATGTACACTAATGACTGATCAATTTCCCCCACTACCATGGCGGATTAATCCCCCTGTTCTTCCTGGGGTGATGTGAACCCCTTTTGCAGCTGCTGGGCCAGAGCGGATGGCACGATTAGTTAGTGAACTTTTTAAGGTAAATTGGAGGTCAAGCCCAGATTTGAAGGTGGTGGTGGGTGTGAATGTGACCCAGGGAGCCATGTGATGTGGGCAACGTCCTGGAGAGGCAGGTGATCTCCCTGTCCTCTCCTTTCCCCAGGGCTGGGATTAGGAGAGATTTTACAGCTGAGTAAGGTTTCGTTCACAATGGCTCAGTCCCCAGCCCCTTGTCAAACAAACTTTTAGGTCTTTTATGGCCAAACTGCACCTCAGCAGGACAATTCATGCCTGCAGGGGACCTGTCCCTAGGAGGCACCACCCCTTTGCATCCATAGGGACTTCCCACCTTGAGAACAGACAGAGAAACATCCAGTGTGAAAACTGGGACTCCTGGAGACGGATGGCAAGGCCCAGTGCTTTGGAGAGGGTTGTCTCATGGTTGAACATTCGCCTGTGATCTGGGTGCACTTTCTTGCCCTGCAAAAGGCTTCTTGGGCAGCTTTGGGCAGGCCCTTTCACCAGCTGCCCCCCCTTTCCACCAGCTGCCCGTGATCAGGGATGCTCGGGTGCCACAGGGCTGGAGACCTGTCGGGGACCGACGGATCAGCTCCACAAAGGGCCCAGCTCCAGCTCTCAGCAGCCAGAAGCAACAGCAGGCAAGCAGAGCATTCCTGCAGAGCTGGGATGGGAGTTGTAAGCAGGACCTGGGCCCTGCCCCAAACCCAGGGGACTCCCTCCTCCCCCTGCCCGTGCAAACAGCAGATTAACAATTTATTTGACGTGTTGCGGCTGGTTAGTTCTTCGCCTGCTCCCCTGATCAGAGGGAATAAGTGTTGCAGTGTGCAATAATGTTCATTTCAGGTGAGGGTAAATATAGAAGGGAAAACCTGCTGAGAGCAAGCCATTTATTCCTGCGTTTGGAAGCCTCTGCTCATAAACAGTCAGTCATGCCCATTTGGAAAATCCCAGTGTGGTTTTCTTGGCCATCCTAGAAGAACGTTTACTTTCCTGTAGGTTAAGAAGTTCGTTTTAAATAAAAAAAATAATGTCATCTCACTTCCAGCTGCCCTTGGGCGTTTAGAGCTTGTTGACACACTAAGGCCGCTCTGTTCTCACGCAAAAGTGGTCTGATGCAGGATTAGGAAGGAGATCCTGCAGGGCTTCCCCAGCTGGTTGGGCTGTCAGACTCTTGTTCTTTGGGTTCTTGTTCCCCTGCATGTTCTGACCTCAGGATTTTTTGTTTTAGCCATGTGTGGGGTTAAAATCCTCCAGCTTTTGGGGGTGTGGATTCAGGGAGGTGCTGGGGGTGCCTTGAGAGCCCCATGGCTCAAGAGCCACAGGAGGCTGGGCCAGAGGGATGAGCTCATGCTAGACCAGAAAACCTCTGAGGGCTTTTGGGAGAGCCAAAGGCAACAGGACAGTGCGGGCTGCAGGAGCATCCCTCAAACAAACCAGCAGCTATGATCAGCCCGTGACCTGCTGCAGCACAGGAAAGACACCCCAAAGCAGCATTGCAGGAGAAGGCTGAGGAAAGTGGGGAGCCCCCAGCACAGCCAAGCTCTGCCCCTCTCCCCTCTCCCCAAAGTGGCACCGAGGAGCCGTGCGGGAGAGAGAAGCGGCCGGTTTGAATTGGGCGGCTGCCCCTGTCGGCTCCGCGGCTGGCACCAGCCAGCTCCTGCCTCTGGAGTGTTCTGCAGTCAGTAAGGGTCTCTCCATGTTTTCTGACAGGCTTTGGATTTGGCTCGGGTTTGCCTTGGTTTCTGAAGGCAAGAGGCAGTTAAGTCTCTTGGAAGAATGAATTAATTAGCAAATGCCTTTGGTCAGGTCAGCGCCCCGAGCAGTGTGCCCGTGCCTCTGTGCCAGGTACACGCTCAGAGAGGCTGCTCTTACCCTCTCACATATCCAGAGCTTTACATGCATCATCCAACAAAAAAAAAACCAGAGAAAAAGCCTTCCCCAGAACGCAGTATTGACTCTAATGGTGGTGTTTGTGTAAGCAACAAAATATTGACGCAGTTGGCTGGGGTCTGGCCGGGGCTTCTGGAAATAAACTGCTGCCTTGTTAAATTGTAGATGGAAATGCAAGTGGGAAAATGACTGACATCTTACACAAGGCGGGCAAATAAAACCGCTGCTTTACTACGGCGTGAAAAAACTCAGGAATTAATAGGTCTCCTTCTGCTCCAGGGTGTTGGATTTATCCCCGAGTAGGATCCATAAACTATTTTAAGGAGAGAAGTGCTACTTTTAAACATGTGTGTCTGGGTCCTGGAGTTCCCGTGGTGTCACAGTTAACCCCTGCCTTGTCTTGGCTGTGGGCAGCAGAGCAACCCCCCACA